>PVJN01020935.1:0-35308 GCA_004026805.1 Lasiurus borealis
TGACTGCCATGGCTCTGAATGCCTTTATCTCTCCTTGACCACCACTGAGAGTTGGCTCACCTCTGCCTCTGCTGCCATGCCTGCTGTTGTGACCAGTATTGTACTCTTCAGACATGCTCTGTCCAATATGGTAGCCACTAGCCGCATGTGGCTATGAACTATGAGTTTAACTCAACTAACATTCTTCAGTCTCTGTTCTTCCATGGTCTGACTGGGTTCAGCAGAATACTTGAGCTCATAGGTGGATGGTCATTCAACTGGCTGCTTTCATATCACCATTGCAATCAGTTGAGTCCTTGGTGAGAGGAAAATAAATGTGATCATTTAACCACAAAAAAATCCCTAAATCTGCTGCTATCAGTGGCAGAAGAGGCCACAGAAATCACTTCATATGTACATATATTTTCCAACAAATATTTGAAACTGTGCTTAATGCTGAAGCTGCAAAGTTCAATAAGACCTACTCTTGAATGAAAGAAGCATGTTCATTGGAACATTGGTTATACTAAATGTAATTATAAATACCACAGTAGAGAAATATATGTCTATGGTTCTTAAGGAATAAAAAAGAAACAACTAACTGGTCTGATTTGAGCAGCTATAGCTTATAAAGAAAGTTCACTAAAGGTTAACATGAAAGATTAAGAGGAGTTAGACAGTGAAAGAAAAATAAATAAGCCAAGCACAAAGGTTAAAGGTGAGGAAAGAAAGAAAACAGAGGTTATACCTGCAAGTGTTCAGTATTCCCAGAGCACAATGTGATGAAGGGTGTGAGTCAGCTAAAACAGCAATCTTGCAAATGCCTTACTTCTTAGTTTCTTTCTTTTTTTTTCACCCACACTGTAATATAGTATTTAATCTTTTTACCACACTGTTGTGATACATCACTAATGGTGGACATCTGCTCTTTTAATCAACCAAGCATTCCCTCTTCCTTCTTTTTGTAAAATCACCCTCATTTTCGTCTGCCAGTTGTTTGCAGTTAAGTCTCCATTTCCCCCTGGCCGCATGCTGGAGTGGGGGAAGGGGTCTCAAGTGGGGCCAATTTGACCTTCTCTTCAATTCAGAGGAGGATCCACCAATAGAAATAGGTTTCGACCCCATTGGTTCAGATTGTGACACCCTGAAAATCATGCCACAGTGTCTGCAGCCTAGAGCCTCAGAGCTCTTTCCAAAGAGCCCGATAAGGATTTACCTATCACCTGCCTTTTATTAAATATTTTAATCCTAATACCTCCAATATCCACTGAATATCAGTGATTGAAGGAAAAATCAAATACCAGAAAACAGCCGCATATGCTAAGAGTTCTATCCATACTCCATTATCCTCCTGCCTTTCCAGTGGTCTCTGCCCCAATCTCTTCAGTCTACATTGAGCATATTCACGGTTTCTAAAACTTGTCTTGTGTATTTTAGTCTCTAGGTCAATTTTGTCCCCATCTCAAAACATGTGCCACCTGAACCCCTGTCCAAAGCCTGTCATGATATAAAATCTAGAGCAATTTAGATTCCCTACCACTTCCTCTGATTATTCCAGCTGAAACTCATCCCTATTCCTTGATTTGGGAGAAAAATATGTCTTATTTTCAAGTGAGAGAATCTTATAAGATACTCCTGCTTCTTGCCCCACACCCCACTCTTCCTCCCAGCAGAAAAATGAGCTGTTTCTGGATGAGATAGAGATATATGCCCATTTTCTTTCTTGAATCTGGGTGAGGTGCTAATTTATTTACATTTGATCAGGAAAACCGACAGGGGATTATTTGTCCAGAGGTATTAATTCACTTCTTTCCTAGAATATCTGTGTCTTGCATTTATTTATATCCCCACCCACTGAATTATTTTTATTAATGTGTTACATGTGTACATATCTTCCCATTGCCCGCCCCTCCCAGGCATACCCTAACCCCTCAGTGTCTTGTGTTCATTGGTTTTGCTTATACACATGGCATACAAGTCCTTTGGTTGATCACTTATCTATCCCACCTCTCCTTAACCTTCCTGCTGTAATTTGACAGTCTGTTTGATGCTTTACTGCCTCTGTATCTATGTTTTTGTTCATCAGTTTATAATGTTCTTTATTATCCACAAGTGAGTGAGAGCATGTGGTGCTTCTCCTTCATTGACTGGCTTATTTCACTTAGCATAAGGCTCTCCAGTTCCATCCAGGTTGCTGCAAATGGTAAGAATTCCTTCTTTTTTCATGGCAGCAGAGAATTCCATTGTTTGAGTGTACCACCCCCTGAAATTTATTACAGAGCTAGAGACAGAGACAGAGACAGAGATGCAGATTTCTCAGCATCTTCCCCAGATTCCTGTTACACAATGGCTAGTGAGAGAATAGTGCCATGCAGAGCTCCCAAGGTTGGCAAAATACTTTCTATAATATCTTGTCTTGGATTTGAAGTCTCTTTTTCATAAAGTTATATTCTTATCATAAAGGATTTGGTGAGTGACATTCATATAGTTATGGAACAATGTTTTAGATGTAAGTGAGCACGTTTTTTGTGAAGTCATTCAGCATATTTCAACAGTCTCAGCACTCACTAATGCACTGATTTTGAATGACTGATTGCTGATTAATAGGTGTCTTTATTCATTGTTCATGAAAGGTACTATGATTTACAGTAATGCAAAAAGCCAAAAAATAAGTGGGTTGTAATACCTTTCTTTGAGATTAGCTTCACTATTTATGATCCACTTTGGCTAACTTTAAGTATGTCTTTCAGGATTTGTACTCTATGAGAAATGACGCCCATCCCCAGTATTACTTTGAGAATAATGCAAACGAATGCACTCTATAATGTTTCCTGCCTTGAACTTCCTTAGAATCATTACCAGTTAATATGTTTGTAGTTTTATATATAATAATCAATTTATACAACCCAAACCCTTATACCCTCTGCCTGCTCTTCTTACTGCTTTTATGCAGCATCTCGGTTTCTACCTACAGGATGGCATTAATAACTGTTAAACTGAAAATAAATAGACACCTGCGTGCTCAGCTGTAAAACATACTTCAAGCCTAAGCAATGACTAAGAAGTTTATAATAAAGACAAACACACCTTGGTGAAAGAGTAGACTGGAAGTCTGTAAATATACGGAGAACTAGAAAGGCGTGCAATTGATATCAAGTCCTGTGCTTATGATGAAAAATAAGTTAGAATTCCATTTCATAAGCTACAGTATAATTTTAGTTAACTTGTGAAGACGGGAGAGAAATTGGTGAAAGGCCTAAAAATTTCTTAATATGAATTTAATTTTATGCTTTAAGATGATAATAACAACACAAAAAAGCCACCATTATGTATAACGAGGCACATTCCAGACTGAGTTGATGGAATAAACTAATAAGTTAGCTTCTATTATCTCCATTTTTAGATGGGGAAATTGTGTTTCCATTGAGATAAATAAATTGTCTATTAATTGAAAGATCTGCGAGTCCCAAATCATATCAGAGTGCCTTCAAGATTCACACTTCTATGTGCTTAACTATCATCTCCCATCATTTTCCAAGGGAGACTTTCAAATCTGATCCAGGACATCCTTCAGGGCAAACCAGCTGGTGCCTTCCCCTGGTTGGCCATGAGGAGTGGGCCTAAGCCATCTCCTGAGATCTCCTGGACTGTGAGAAAGGGCAGCCTGGGCTGAGGAACCCCACCCCCATGCACGGATTTTTGTGCACCGGGCCTCTAATATATATATATTAGTTTCAGACAGGGAGAGGGGGAGAGAGACAAAAAAATCAATGATGAGAGAGAATCTTCAATTGGCTGCCTCCTCCACACCCCTACTGGAGATCTAGCTGCAACCCTGGCATGTGCCCTGACCAGGAATTGAACTGTGATCTCCTGCTTCAGAGGTCAATGTTCAACCAGTAAGCCATGCTGGCTGGACCTGGCCTTCCTTGTTCTACCGTTTCTTGGTTTCTCTCTGCCTCTCCTTCTTTCTTCTTTTTCTTTGTCCTTCCTTCCCTCCTTGTTTTTCTATCCCTTTCCTCTATTTCTTCCTTTCTGTTTTCCTTGCTGAGACAGGTTAAAAGGAAACTATCACTTGTCAGTCGCACATGCTTTCCACTTAGTCTTGAATGTCCTAGTCACTTTAATAACTGAAAGAAGCAGAATATTTGAGAGACTGTGAATTATCATGGAAATTTGGACTCTAGAATAATTAATGTTGCATTTTTTACAAATAGTTTTGAAGACATCTTTTATTTTAACAAGACATGACATACGGCCATGCCATTGAGGTTAAAATGAACCAGTTGCTACAAATAATGCTTGAATTTAAAAATGTATCTGGCCTTAATTTTGTGTAGATAATATGTTTTTTTTTATAATGTTACCTTTTTTCACTAAGATAAAAATGCAATAGTTTTAGGTCCAATAATATAAATAACACTTATTAAACACAATAGACCAAGAACATTCAGGAACATTTACTAGTTTAAAGAGGCCTTTTATTTTTATTTTTCTCATAACTGTTTTGAGTCAATGAGACCTCCAAGATATTTAAAATGAGGAGAAAAGATACAGGTTTCCCCTCCTCCCTCCCCATCATTGTGCTGTTTTTATTATTTAATGCAGACACTAGGAGTTTTTAAGTGATAAGAGGAACTCATGTGCAGTCAATACACATAAATCAAAGGGAAGAAGCCAAAACTTTGTTAGAAAACTAACATAATGAGATTTAAAATTGGAAGAAAATTTTGTTAGTTGTTGACTATCTTAGCTACTTACCCACTATATTTTTTTAAGAAAAGACAATATAAATGTGCCTGTCTTGTAATGGAATCCATAAATAGATTCTAGAAAACCATCCTATTCTCTGGAAATAATATGAAAAAAAGATCCAAGAAAGTTATTGCAGGGGAAATAAAAGCCAATATTGCTTATGAACATGTAAAAAGATATGACAGATTATTATTCTTTTTGAATCTGTTCTTCTCTTCTATCTTTTAGTGAACTTAAGTTTGGTGGTAATTTCACTTACATCTTTGAGTTAGGGCAGAAGCAGAGATGACTCCTTCTTTTATACAAAAAAGGACCAGCAGGTTCCTTCTTGAAATTTTGGGTAAATGTTGTGTATTTGTGCCTATGTCACAGAGTCATCAATAGGAATATCTCATCTATAAAGATTTCCTCCACCTAGAGCTAACTGGGATAGTTAAGAGATAGGATAATGTAGAATAATATTTCTGATCTGCATTTGATAAAAGAAAACAAGTCCTAGATGGTTTGCTCAATGGTTAGAGCATAGGCCCACAGAACAAAGGGTCATGGTTAGATTCCAGTCAAAGGCATGTACCTTGGTTACAGCCTCCAGCCCTGGTTGGAGGAAATCAATGGATGTGTCTCTCTCTCATTGATGTTTCTTTTGTTTCTTTTGCTCTATCTCTTCCCTTCCCTTCCACTCTCTCTCTAAAAATAAAACTAATGATAATAAAATAAATGAATAAAAATATTCTTGGATAAGGATTAATTAAAAAAAGGAAGAAAGAAATAAAATAAGAAACAATCATTACCTTCAAGATTTATTTTATTTTTTTATGGAGAAATGTATAGTGAACGTTCTTACTACCAATGCAGTAAGTAATCTGCAAAGAAGAGTTTTAAATGACTCTCCTCTGTAATTACCATAGGCTTCTCTGTTGTTCTTGGCTATTTGACCTTAATGGTAAACTTTCTTCTTCAGCTAGTTTTCCTTGATGTTTCCATTTATTCAGTAAATATATCTGTCTATAATAAAAGAAAGATAACTTTGAACATATTATTTTATTATTTATGGATCTCTCTGCTCAGTTCAACTGCTAATATTCAAAGTAAGAGAAAATAAATACTAATATATATATATATATATATATATATATATATATATATATATATATATATATACTAGTATATGACTTACTATATGTTTGGCACTATCCTAAGAGCTTTACCAATATTAGCCCTATGATTAAATTATTTATAAATATGATTTAATTCATTTTAGAGAAGAAGGGAGAGAGAGATAGAAACACCAATGATGACAGAGAATCATTGATCAGCTGCCTCTTGCATGTCTCCCCAACTGGTGATCAAGCCCACACCCCTGGCATGTGCTCTGACTAGGAATCAAAAGTGACTTGTGGGTTCATAGATCGACACTCAACCACTGGGCCATGCTAGCTGGGCAATCATCTCATTTTTCAGGGAAGAAAAATGAGACACAAAGTTTTAGCAAGTCTCCAAGGTCACCCAAAAGTGAAAGACAAAATCAAACCCAGGCCATTAGCTTCCAGAGTCTGTCCCCTTCACCACAAGGCTCTACCACCTCATGTGAAGTCCCATTTACTCCAATCCTTCAGACACAGATGGATAGTTGAATATCTGTTACACATTGTCTAAGAAGCTGGAGATAGGCTTTCTAATTATCTGGAAGAAACTCCTGCAAAAAAAAAAAAGTTTCCCATAAATCAGAGGGATCTCATTATCTTGAATAATCAGGTGGCACTTCAGAGGTCAGGGAGAGGCTGGCTTCAGAGGGTGTCACAGGTGAAGAGAGTACACAGCTTGGAAGCACAGTATCTTTGCAAGCAGCCTTAAATAATTCTAGGGATTCTGTGAGCACAGGCCTACTTAAAGTTACTGAATTTCTGTGAATGATAACTTCTGTGTCTGTTTGTTATAATTGACTAGAGGCCCGGTGCACAAAATTCATGCATGGGGGCAGGGGTGTCCCTCAGCTCAACATGCACCCTCTCTAATCTGGGATCAGTGCTAAACGGGCAGTCGGACATCCCTCTCACAATCCAGGACTGCTGGCTCCCAAGTGCTAGCCTGCCTGCCTTCCTGATTGCCCCTAACTCCTTCTGCCTGCCAGCCTGATCACCCCCTAATCACTTCCCTGCCAGCCTAATTGATGCCTAACTGCTCCCTGCCAGCCTGTTTGCCCCTACCTGCCCTTCCCTGCATGTCTGCTCACCCTTAATTGTTCTCCCCTGCAGGCCTGATCACCCTTAATTGCTCTCCCCTGCAGGCCTGATCACCCCCAACTGTTCTCCCCTGCAGGCCTGGGTCATCCCAATGCTTTTTCCTGCAGGCCTGGTCAGCACCAACTTCTTTCCTCTACCAGCCTAGTGACCCCTAACTGCCCTCCCCTGCTGGCCTGATTCCCAACAGCTGCCCTCCCTTGCAGGCCTGGTCCCTCCCAAGTGCCTTCCCCTGATGGCCATCTTGTGGTGGCCATTTTGTGTCCATATGGGGGCAGGATTTTTGACCACATGGGAGCAGCCATCTTGTGTATTGGAGTGATGGTCAATCTGCATATTACTTTTTTATTAGATAGGATAGAGATCCGGTCCATGGATGGGGGCCAGCTGGTTTGCCCTGAGGGGTATCTCAGATCAGGGTAGGTATTCCCTTGGGGAATGGGGCAGCCTGAGCAAAGGCCCTGTGATAGTTTGCAGGCTGGCAACACACTAGGTGACCCAAACAGAGGCCCTGGTATCTGGGATTTATTTATCTTCTGTAATTGAAACTTTGTAGCATAGAGTAGAGCCAAGCCTTCTGCTTGCTCTGAGGCAGCAGCCATTTCTGTTGGGATTTATTTATCTTCTATCATTGAAACTTGGTAGCATTGAGTGGAGGCCTGGGCCAGCAAGGGCAGGCTGAAAGCTTGGCTTCCTCCATTGCCAAGAAAACCCAAGCCTCCCTCCTGCTCTCCTTGGTCACAACCATCTTGGTTGAGTTTATTTGCATATCCACTCCTGATTGGCTGGTGGGAATGGCTTGTGAATATAGCAAAGATATGGTCAATTTGCATATTGCTCTTTTATTAGATAAGATATACTTCAAGCAACAATGCTGAGATTCATAAAAATTCAAGATATAGGGTTTGCAAAAAATAAAGTCACTCAGTATGACTATTTAAGTCTTAGAAATATGTGTCAGAAGGTCAATTTAGGAATTAGAAGGGCATCACTTAAACATAAGTAAATCTAAAGCAAAGATAATCTCATTAAACAGTTATATTCTTTTAGAGGTTGTTGTTATATATATACTAGTGGTCTGGTGTATGAAATTTGGCCACCAAGGGTGGGTTCTCTCAGCACAGCCTGTGCCCTCTCCAATCGGGGACCCCTTCCTGGATGTCTGACTGCAGGGATCAGGCCTAAACCGGCAGTAGGACATCCCTCTTCTAATCTGGGGCTGCTGGCTCCTAACTGCTCATCTGCCTGCCTGCCTGATCACCCCTAACTGCCTCTGCCTGCCTGCCTGCTTGATTCCTCTAACCTCCCTGCCTGTGGGCCTATCTCATCCCTAACTGCCCTCACCTGCTGGCCTGATCTCACTCCCAACTCCCCTCCCCTGCAGGTTTTCCCCAAATACCCTCTGCTACTCGTCTGATCTTACCCCCAACTGCCTTCCTTTGCTGGCCAATTTGGTTCTGATTGATCAGTTTCTATGCCAGTTAGTGTCAAAAGCTCCGCCTATTAGGCAGCCATTGGCACCTCACAGTTGACCCAGATTTGGTTCTGATTGGTTGGTTTCTATGCCAGTCAGCATCTCGGAGCCTATGAATGGGGTCTGATCAGAAAGGTGGGCTGATCAGCAGCCCCAGTGGAGGCCTGGAGAGAAATGGAGGCATGGGCTGCAGGCCAGACTAAGAGTGAAAAAAAGAGGCAAACCCTGATCAATATCTGCCACAGAAGCAAATAAATCATCTCCTGCTTCTCTCTCCAGGCCTCTCTTTGGCCCTGATTTGCAGCCCCCTCAGCTGTCAGTGCTGGGGCACCACACCTTCAGGGGAAGCAGTCTGCAGCTGGTGTGCCACCCAGGGTTGACTGCAGGACGGACTTTCAGTTAGTCGAGTGTTCCTGGATGTTATGACCCAAGGTTTTTATATATTATGATTTTTTTTTTCTGAATCCTAAAGAAAATCCAGGGAGAAACCTGGTATTGAACTATTGGTGGGTAACCAATCTTTGAGGTGAAGTAGTACTTTTTCCTGTTCGATAAATGGAGTTGAAGTTGTTCGCAGATGATATTAACTTACTAACTAAAATACTCCCTCACATGAAGAGGAAGCGTTGTGTAGTCTCCAAGATGGATTAAACTGGCCGTTAGGATAGTCAAAATGGACAGACTCCTCACCTAGAATCTATGTTCTCAGAGGACAGACAGCATTGTGTCTCCACAACTAACCCAGTTCATGACACATAGTTGATGCCTATAAGACAAGAAAGGGAAGAAGGAAGGAAGGGGAGAAAGAAGGAAGGAGAAAAAGGAGAATGGAGGGAGGAAGATAGCCTTTTAACTAATTTACAGAGAGCATTATTGGAAATGTTCTTAATAATCTATTCTCTAATCAAATCTTCCTCCAAATGATTGGGCTTTAAATTTTTAATGTGAAGATATTCAGAAGTTGTAGTGTGTTTTAGAATAAAAAACAAATTTACAAAATTATTTCTCCATCCTAAATGGTTTTCTCTTGTAATTTAAGGGAGAAAAAAAAAGCACTTTTCTAAAAAACATCTCTAATTTCCAAAGGGAGCATACAAAATCATTGCAGTTAAACACAATGCTTTCTTTCTTTTTAAACTAGCTCTGAAATTCAAATATTCAAAAACTGAGGAAATAATATTCAAAAACCGAGGAAATAAATATGAGTCATATATGAGAACTGAATATAGCAGTTTTCAACTTAATGGATTTTGATCCGGGCTCTAGGAAAGTTCTCATTAGAGTTTAAAACCAAGTTTGAGTTCTTCCATATTCCAGGCAAAATCCCATTATCTTACCCTTTTCTTCAACTATTTCAGAACATTAGCATACCCCAGATCCTCATCCAAGATTTGTTTAGGGTTTTAACAAATAGTTTCTGTCTTCTAAGATAGAGGCTCTTTCTATGATTAGAGACGTTTAAGCAAAAAGATAATAGGCAAGGTCTTCGGGTCCATTTTTCATTCATGAGATTTTTCAAGTCCTTTAAAAAAGAAGTCCATCTTCTAATATCAGCGTGACTAATGCTTTTCTGTGTTGTCGTCAGAACACTCAGGAAAAAAAAAAAAAAGAAGAAGAAAACAATCCTTGGCTCTCGCTGCTGTGCTCAGGACAGGACTTGTTTGACACAAGGTTTTCCTGTGAAAAGGCAGTGGGTGGAAGGGCTTGAAGGTTAATGCAGGCACAGAGTTCAGTTACTGTGCTTCCAGGCATTTCATCAGAGACATTTACAAATACATGCATTCGAGATCCTGTTATTTTGAATGAATGTCTAATTTTAATTAGGTGAAGGTATATATGCATTTTAATTAGATATTCAACTCCATCATCTGAGCTCCCCCCCCCCTCAGAAAATAAAATTTGATTTATTCTTCATTAACTATAGGGCAGTGAGATTTTACAAATAGATATTCAGCTCAAGAGCTTGAGATTGTTTGAATAGGACTTACTGTATGCATAGATTCTTTTTTTAAAAGTATATTTTATTGATTTTTTTTTTTTTTTTTTTTACAGGAGAGGGATAGAGAGTTAGAAAGATCGATGCGAGAGAAACATTGATCAGCTATTTTCTGCACACCTTCTACTGGGGATGTGCCTGCAACCAACATACATGTCCTCAACAGGAATCAAACATGGGACCCTTCAGTCTGTAAGCCTCCGACGCTCTACCCACTGAGTCAGGGCTGCAGAGATTTTTTTTTTTCTTTTGAATTTTTCTGGGCTAATGAGCTATACAAAGGTAATGAAATTAAACCAAGATTTGTTGAGTGTGGTGCACTTTCACCACATGACAAAGGGAAAGGATGTCTGGATTAACTCTGCTGTCCTGAATTCGAGCCGACTATGCTCTCTTGCTTTTTTACATTCAGTATAAAAAACGTTTGTGTGTGCACTTGTGTGTGTTATGTGAGTTAAAACAAGAAACAGCCCACCATCATACCACGGCAATACATCGGGCCCTCTGTTTTCTGTCACTAGGTATGCGGTCAACAAGAAAGCTAGGGCGTGAGAGCAGGAGAAAAGACTTCTAACTGGAAAAGTTGGACACCAGGGCCTGCATTTTTCAGAACCTCTTTAATATATGCAAATCACAGGGATTTCCACATGTTTTTCATTGCAATCAGCCAACTAAAATTTGTTTTGACGTTGCGCATAATTCTCAGTTTTCTTACATAGAAGTTCAATCCCGGCCCTAACTGGTTTGGCTCAGCAGATAGAAAGGAGGCCCTGGGATTGAAGGGTCTCTGATGTGATTCCAGTCAAGGTCTCCTGCCTCGGTTGCAGGTTCATCCCTGGCTCAGGGTGGGGCACATGCAGGAGGCAATCAAACAATATGTCTCTCTCACTTCTCTCTCTTTCTCTTCCTCAGTCCTTTCTTCCTTCCCACCCTTCTACTCTCTCTAAAAATCAATGAAAAAAAAAATTCTCAGGTGAGGATTATAAAAAAATAATTAAAGTACTATTTATTAAAATTATTTATTAATTATATATATATATCAGATCAACAACTTGGACACCTTAAACTTACACAATGTTATGTCTCCCTGAATAAATAGAAAAATAAATACTTTAAAAAATAAATAAAGCTCTCCTGTCTATCAGCAATGGAGAGGGATCTGATTTGGAAGGACCAAATAATCTGTGGGTATCCTCCTGGAATAACTACTATTTATTTTATGACACTAATTTTAGAAAACATCTGTCTTCTTTTTATGGTCCAATTTAAGGGACATCTTGCTGAAACTACCTTTAATTAGTAGTGAGGAATTAATTGCTCTTTCATCCAAGTTCCTAAAGTATAATCTGCATAATTTTATTACAATGTTTATTTCATTACATTTCAGTGATTGAGTGGATGTGTCTGTCTTACTTGATTGATTCTTCTATAGGGAAGTGATTGCATTTTTTTTCCTGTCCCAGGAGGGTTTCCAGACTGGAATAACCCCTCTGGGAATGTTTGTCTTGATGACATTATAAAGGTAGGTATATTGTTACTCTTAAAAATTGAAATGCAACCCATCCTCAGAGGGCAATTCTTTAAGTATCCATTGTAAAAAAAAAAAAAAATTTCCAAAAGTGAGAATTTACCCAGGATTTTTATAGATTGACATGAATTATGGATTTATGAATTATTTTACCAGGACCAAATTGTAAGCTTATTGCATTTCTATATCTTCTTGTTGCCTAATCTTTTGCCACCTTAAGTAGTCCAACATGTTATGCAAGCAACTAAATAAAAAGAGGTGGAAACAGCTGGGGGCATTTAGTCCAAATTCCAGAAATAAATTGTGCTGTTTGAATTTTTGTGTCAGTTGCAGAGTGGGTGTTTATTAGTAACAGATGGGAAGGACTCCCCTAAAGTCTTCTGGTCACTTCCCTGAGCTGCCCAGGTAAAACCACAGGTTGCTGCAATTTTCTAGAAGCTTCCTTGAGTTGCACAGAAACTAAAACCTATCTGATCTTAGAGACTTTAATGTCCTATGGCAATATTCCTGAGAGTGCACAAACCCTTCTTCATAACAGAGGCAATTAAAGAGATTTTAAGGGGTCTCTGAGTACACTAAATCAGGGTAAGTTCTAATTCAGCCATTTTGTTTTCCACAGGATCCATACTTTCTCTTCATACTTTTACATTGACTTTCCCAAATCCTATTTTCTCATCAAAGTAATGATATTCTGCAAAGTGAAATGTCTGAGTTTTCAATGGTTAAAAAAAAAAAGCAAGGATACACCAATTCAATTAGCACTGGGTGAACTCCCACAGGACCCTGTGACAGTCCCAGGGCTCTGCAGATAGACAGCAGAATGCATATGAGCAGAACTGCAATGCACCACGTTAGAAGGCATCCATATAAGTCTGTTCCTCTTCCTTCATTCTCCCATGTGTGCGTGCATATGAGTGTGCATGTCTGTGTGAAACATGAGAACATTCTTATCTCCACAGTTCAGCTAATTTGGTAAGACAGAGCAGCAGTCATAACATAAGGAGATATTTTGGGATTCAGACACTGAACCCCGCCAAATACTGCATGTAGTGCAGTATGTCCACATGGAGCTGAGAAGCATAGCTTCTGTGCTTTCCAGGCCCCTTAAACTGAAGTAAAGTTAAAGTGGGCTACATGCTCAGGAGAGAATATTTATTTTTATTTCTTTCTGTGTGGATGTGGGTTCCCAGTTCATAGAAAGGATTATCAGATGTGACCTATAATAACTTCCTAATATTAAGCAACTTAAAGACCCCTAACACATTGTATATAGAAAGGTAATACTAAGGGCAATTGCAAAGTACATTATTTTGGAGTAACCTGAGTGATAGGAAGAAGATCTGAATGAGAATTGATCAGGTAAGCGGCAGAAAGAATGCAAGGAGGTGAGGGACATAATAGATTGAGATCTGGAAGCAAGAAGGAAATTGGCCCTTAAAGGAACAAATTGAATTGAGGAGGAGGGTGATTCTTTGAAGGATTTGGGGGTGTAGAGGAGTCCTCAATTGTCTGTCACTTAAAAAAACTAAAACTATATATTTATATAAGTAATGCATTTTTTTTAAAAATGTATCTTGATTGTTGAAAGTATTACAAATGTCTCTTCCCCCAACCCCGCATGGACCCCCTCCAACCTGCTTCCATCTCCTTTTATTCCCTAATTCATATAAAAAATACATATTGATTCTGACCATGTCTCAGAAGCAGGAGATACAAAAGCAGACAAAATTAATGTAATACTTATTCTTGTAGAATTTGCTTCAATAATGTACGGGTCTGTGTATTTTTTTTTTTTTGTAATGATGATAAGGAATATGGCAAGAAAAACAAAAATAGAGAGTGATATAAAAGTTTAAAAAAAAACAGCACAGACTTCGTCTGGTCCAAGGAGGCAGGAAATCAAAGTGACATCTAATCTGAGATTAGGAGACTGAATGAGGATTGATCAGGTAAGTGGGAGAAAGAATGCAAGGAGGTGGGGGACATAATGGGTTGAGATCTTGAAGCAAAGAAGGAAATTGGCCCATTAAAGAAACAAATTGAATTGAGGACCACTATGTCTGGACCACTATGTCTGGACTGTAGGAACGGCAGGTAAGAAGTCTGAGATGAGATTGGAAGCGTTAACTATCAATGTGCCATGATGCCACTTTAAAGTGGGAAGAGACCAAGTACTTACATGGTTTTCCATGTATTCCGCTCTTTCTGTGGTATACATTGCAAATAACAACTACTCTTGCAAATTATTGGTTAGCATTTTATATAAAAAAAATACTTTTCTGAAAGTCCCAGGCAGAATGTATCACTTCAAATTTAGGACTACTTGATGATTCTGTTTTCTCACAGTCATTCATTTGTCAAACAACTTGTCCAGATACTGATTTGTTCTAGAGACTATGTTACATGTTGATATAAAGGCACATATAGCAGTCTTTTTGCCCTGACAATGCTTATCTCACTGTTTCATAATATCCCTAATAATAAAAGCATAATATGCTAATTAGACCTGACAACTGAACAACCTTTCAAAGGACTTCTGGAGAAAAGCTGGGGCTGTGAGGGCCAAGCCCTTTGCATGCATTTCATGCATCGGGCCTCTAGTTGTCACAAAACTATTCTGTCTTAGAATATTTCTAGTTTTACAGAACAACAGAGAAGTAGTTGGTTGGGCAACATTCCATTTACTGAGAAGTCACTGGCTCGATTTCTGGTCAGGACACAAGCCTGGATTGTGGGTTCAATCCCCAGTAGGGGGTGTGCAGGAGGCAGCTGATCCATGTTTCTCTGTCACATTGATGTTTCTCTATCTCTTCCTTCTTCTCTCTCTAAAGATCAATAAAGGTCTTTTAAAAAATAACAATCATTCTCATATTTCAAACCAATGGCTAGAATCCCCAAGGCCTCCAGGTGAGCGGACACTTAATTCCCAGGCGTCTGCCCTGATTAGAAATGATTTCCTTGGAAATCTCCTCCTTTCCTTTTTGATAAACACATATGAGTTCTTACATTTCTAATCAACCTCTATACTAAAAACCCCTACCCTTTTCCCCGGCCTCTTGAAGTGATCTGCCTTAGGCTACATGGCACTTCCTGAGGGAATTTATTTTGCTCTCTCTAAATAGTTAATTAGATTAAGCAACCAGACATAACTTTGACTTGCCTCTTGTCAGGCATCCTTCTAAGTATCTCAACACTTCTGTTTATCTCCCTCATTGTGAGGGACCAGATGTATATTGGGTATGTCAGGAATGCAGCATTTTTAAGATTTCCAATTGATAGAGTAGCTAATAGCAAAGTTTTTTTCATATATATATATATATATATATATATATATATATATATTCCCTTATGAAACCTAGTCAGCTTTTAATTTTGATCTGAAGAGTTTTCCTTAGCTCACCCAGGATTGAAATTTAATAAAGTAATTCTATCAACGCTGTACATGGAGCAAAGAATTGTTTTGATGTGTTATATTAGACATACCCTAAAAGGCCAAAAAAGTGCAAGAAATGTGTATACATAGACCAATCATCTTGAATCTTAGAAAAATCACCTGGCATATTTACTGCCCCAAGAAACTGCCTGCTTTGACCTCTGACCTAGAGTTGGTTGGAGAATATGCAATGCTCCCCGGGGCTTTTGGAATGGAATGTGCCTCTTAATCTCAGACTTATCTGGAAATTGATGGGAGTTGGTATGGCAGTCACATGTTTTTAAGTACTTGCTTAAATGCTTTTCCTATTTTGCACATATCCACTCACTTGATAAGAACTACCCTTCCAAAAGTATTTTTGGTTAAAAATAGTAAACACAGAACAGTTAGATTAAGCCACAAAGGAGAATTTGAATTTGTCTAAGGACATAGGTGTATTTTGTTTTATTTTGTTTTTAACCTAAGGGAGGCAGTGCAGAAGTGCAACAGGAAATTGGGAGACTTCCAGAACCAAAATCTCTCTCTCCTTCCCCCCTCCCTTTCTCTCTCTCTCTCTCTCTCTCTCTCTCTCTCTCTCTCTCTCTCTCTCTCTCTCCCCTCCCATTCCCTCTCTCTCCCTCCTACAAAGTCTCTACTTCTTCCTGGGTACCAGCTTCCTTCTCTCACCACAGATCAGATTTTCCAGAGCCATGTGGCTTTTTGTGAGCTTTTACACGACTACTGTTAAGAGAGTAAACCCAGTTGAGATTGATATTTCCTGTTTTCAACCCTAAGTACCAAAGAATATCTGATTAGCTAAGCTTGAATCATCTGCCTGCCTCAGAGTTCAAAGCCTCAGATACAGACTTCCTTCTGGTGACCAATCCAGTGAGTCACCATTTGTGCAGATCATAGAAGCCACCTTGGGCAGAGTTGAAAATAAAGGCATTTACAGGTATTAGAAGGGAGGAGAAGTAAAGGTCAGGGAAATACTAAGAGCAACTTGAAATAGACACTGTCACCAATACCTTCCTCTTTTCCCATAGTGCACATATGAGAGAGTGTGCGGTAAGTAGGGAACTGACAATTGCTTGATTGGCTGAAAGGTGGCAGTGTTCTTAAACTTGAATAACTGTGTTTTAACTTTTATTGGTAAACTAGAGGCCTGTTGTGCAAAAATTGTGTACTTGTCGGAGGGGGGTGGTCCCCTCAGTCTGGCCTGCACACTCTCACAGTCGGGGAGTGGGCCTAAGCCAGCAGTCGGACATCCTTAGTGCTGCAACAGAAGCAGGAGAGGCTGGTCAGCCTTGAGCCCAGCTCAGGGCTTCTGGCTGAGCAGCACTCCCCCTGTGGGAGTGCACTGCCCCCTAGTCATCAGTGCGTGGCATAACGACTGGTTGTTCTGCTGGTTGGTGGATTTGAATATTAGCCTTTTATTATATAGGCTATGACTGGTAAAAAAAAAAAATGATGCCATACTTGTAGTAGTAATCAGATTCAGATCTTTTCAAAGGCACAGGTCTTTACATTAAAGCAATCAATAGTTATTAATACACCTTTGATCTTCAATTTTAGATTTGGCATCATCAGATATTGCAGAAAACAAATACGTGTGAAAAGGAAGAATGTAAGAAAAAATGAATAAAACACAGTTTGGTGTTTTGTTTTTAATATATTTTTATTGATTTCAGAAAGAGGAAGGGAGAGGGAGAGAGATAGAAACATCAATGATGAGAGAATCCTTGATCAGCTAGCTGCCTTCTGCATGCCCCCGCACTGAGGATTGAGCCTAAAACCGGACATGTGCTCTTTAACCAGAATCAAACCAAGGACCCTTCAGTCCTCAGGCTAATGCTCTATCCAATGAGTCAAACTGGGTAGGGCAGTTTTGTGGGGTTTTTTACTCTATGATTTTACTGTAGGAGACCAACATAACTACCAATCTATATACTGTTAGAGGATATGCACTGCAAATAATGTACAAGGTATGATAATAAAATAAAACTCAATTTATTTTTTGGCCAACCTATTTGAACATTTGTAACAAGTGTGAACTAGTTTCTTAAAAGCTGGCACCTGTTCTCTTATTTCAAAATTCATACAGATCCAGATATTTTCTAATTTTTTATTTTGCAATATCCTTTGAAGCTTGCTCAATTCGTTTAAATTCAATTAATCTTGGCATGTGGCCATTCTTAGCAAGTAGACTTGGTTTCTAGTAATAGTCAAAATTCATCTCATGTAAGTGTGAAACACTTAAATAGGAAAAGTATTTTAAGACAAAATGTGTTGTGCCTCTAAATTAACAAAATGGCTTCACTCAACATGGCTCATAATCTAGCTCTAAGAGCAAGTCACAGGGATGAACCTCAAAATGCTGATGGTAATTTCACTGAAATTATAAAATAAATATGATGACCACTTCGAAGACAATACATATTTGGATATGATAGTTTTAATATATTTGCTTAAATTTTGACTTTCTATTAACCAAATCTGTCTTACTTAATTTGTAAAAGTTTTATCTTCTTACAAAAGAGGAAGTGTGAAAAAACTTTATACCTTCACCTGCATGCTCTTTCAAAGCTCTTGGAAATAGGGCAATTATCTTTGTCTTAGCACTATTCCATTTTTTAAAGAAAAAAGTTAGTTTAGTAATTACTTATTAATTTCCTTCCTTTCTTCTTTCCTTCCTTTCTTTTTTGTAGTTTTTCCAAGGACATATCACAATGTTTCCTCAAGCATTAAATTTGTGAAGAATGTCCATTGGACATTCTTGGACTTGTCAATAAATATTGGCATATAAAATCAGGATAGATTTATAGAGAATGAGACTGGTTTAAATTGAAGTGAGTGGGGTACATACTGCAGGCACAATGTTTAGGAGACAAATCATTTAGTAATCAAGATACATCATATTGGAAAGCATATTAAAGTTCATGCAAAAAGTCCATGATGTACAAAATATGAAATATTTAATATTTAAATAAAAGTAAATATTTGTTTCTCTGTTTTTCCTTTGAAATTTGTCTGAAGTTCCTGGACTGGATACATGTTATGTCTCCCTTGGGTGGGCTTACGAGCGAGGACAATGGTGTGAGAATATAGTGTCATATTTTTGATTCTAGAACTTTCTTTAACGTTATCCAATTGGTTTTAAATGTGGGAGAATATTTTGGTAAGTGCATATCAAGGAGGACATTCCTTCAGGCTCCATGTCTTTTCCACAGCTGCCTGTGACCTCTTGCTACCAAACACTGGCTGAAAGTCATGTGTTTAGCTTCCCAAAGGTTATAATAGGTTGTATTCACCATCACCCTGGTGTTATAGCACATAATGGCGAGTCAGACAGTATTGTTGGCAGAAATCAACTTGAATGTCTGTTTAGACAAAACTGTTACCATTTTTTCAGATGGATATATTGTTTCGGAATAATGTGAAAGTACATAAATGACAGCCATAATGAGAAAGCATAAATACAACAGATAAATACTACAGCGTGCCATTCCAAACAGAAAAGTTTGCCTGTTCTTCGATATTTAAATAAGTTTGCTGTTTATTCAGCACGTGAGCTGATTCCCATTATTTATAATTCAAGTATTTGTGTCTACTGTGAATCTTGTTTTGGCTGTTTAGTCTAAAATGGTTTCCCTTGTTATTTCTTGCATACTGTATGCAACCTAGATTAGCATAATCACTGTGATTAACATTAATTGAGGCGCAGAAATGAAAATGGTTTCTGAGAACAGTTTGGCTGATACGTATAGTGGTAAAAATTTTTTATTACATGAATACTCCAATTATAATATTTGACTTTAGTTCCAAAACCTCTGAAGCATTAAGTGGGAGAATAAAATTTTGGACATAGTGCGAACTCGATCACACTAACTCTGTAATGTGTTGCAGAAGGGAAGGAAACCAGGTTTGCTACAGTAAGTTTGTTGATAGAAATATATTAGCTCCATAAGCTTCTGAGGTGATCCATTCTACCCTAGCGCAGTGTAAATTATTTTTTAAATAAAAACAAATAAACAAACTTTGAGTCATAGATGAATATACAAATCTATGCTAGACGGATATGTCAATGTGATCTATAAGGGAATATACATTGCTATATTAACATATTTATTCAAAGGCACTATAATATGGCTGTTAAAAGTATGTATATATAAAAAGCCAGTGACCAGAATGCTCTAATGACCAGAACAACTGGTTGCTATGACACCCAATTGGCCAGTATATCCATCCAATCTGGGATGGGGCTTGATTGCAACTTCCCTTGGCCCCTCCCCCTGGCCACCCTGCTCCTGATCAGCCTCTCCCATCCCAATTGAGGGCAGGGTAGCTGGCCAACCCCCAAGGTGCAAGGTGCCCGTCCCTCCAGCTGGCCCCATACCCAATGGGCCCCCACCATCCTAATTGGCCCTCAGTCCCTCCCCCAGGCTGGACCCAACCATGATTGCCCCCTCCCCCTATTTCAATAGTGGGAGGGGCTAGGTGGCCACAGGCCAATCAAGGTATTTGGGACTGATTGGGGGTGGGGCCAGCCATGGGAAAGGGCTATGGGAGGTGGGCCAATTGGGGGGCCTACTGGAGGTGGGGTGGGGGGACCAGTTGGAGGTGGGGTGGGAGGCCTATCTGGGATGGTGCCTGGTGGGAGAAGGGGCTGAAGGAGGTTGGCCAATTGGAGGCAAGGCCAGCTGGTCCACCACCTATAGCACCTACCCATGGCTGGTCCCACCCTTAATCACTCCTGCCCCAATTGGGGGAGGGACCTGCTGACCAACCTCCCACCATCTCCTCCTCTCAACAGGCCTGGCCCTGATCTTTCCCAATTGGGTCCAGGTGGCTATACCCCTTTTGTTTACAAATTAATGCGCTGGGCCTCTAGTAGAATTTATAATCATGCTAAGACATGAGCCAACACTTTCTTTGTCAGCTATGTAACTGTGAGTTTCTGACTGGCGCCAGAGCTCAGTTTTCTTCACTTGTGAAATGTGAATAATAATTTAACTTAGCTAGTAGGGTGGTTGCAAGCCTTAAATGAAATTCTATAGGCAAGATTTTGGCATAATGTTAGACAAATGATAAATTTTTTCTAAATATCATTTGTGCTCTATCACTTCTCTAATTTTTTTCTCTGTTTTATTGCTTAATGTCACATTCTTGTTCACATTTCGGCATTTTATTTCATATGGTTTACACTAATAGATTTCACTGTTTGTAATGTTACCGACTTTCATACATTTACATTCCTTTTCATTTCTGTTGAGAGGTTCTGAAATTCTCTATAGGTCTTCCTTCTTTTGTATCTGTACACATTGTACCATTTCAAATCCAAAATTACAGCAATAAGAGCCAGGTTTTTCTTTGGAAGCGTTAAAGTATTGTATATGTTAAATGAACACTGGCCTCCCATTGTATATTTAAAGCCAGTTTAAGTTAGATAAGGTAACTCAAAAATTCAAAGGATAACTGCATTTCAAAATATCAATTTTGGAAGGGTATGCAGTGTAGCTCAGGGTTAACTTTTAAACATGCACACACACACACACACACACACACACACACACACACTTATATATCATATAATCTATATAATAATTTATATGAATTTGCATGTCATTTAAATAAATAAAAACTCTATAAATATATATTTCAAAAGCTTAAAAATCAAAATAGGTAAGTAAAAACGTGATGGTTTTATTTTTTTGATAATCAGATATCTTCTGAGATAGAAATGAATAAAGAGAGAGAAGGAAATTTGTCAGATTACTTATCACAGGAAGTTGTTAAAAACTTCAGTATTGTGACTATAGAAGAGGTCATTCTCCCTCTGTTACTGATCACTAGAGGCCTGGTGCATGATATTCATGCACAGAAGGTGTCCCTCAGCCCAGTCTGCACCCTCTCCAATCTGGGACTCCTTGGGGGAATCCAACTGCTGGTTTAGGCCCCATCCTGCAGGGATCTGGCCTATACTGGCAGTCAGGCATCCCTCTCACAATTAGGGACTGCTGACTCCTAACTGCTCAACTGCCTGCCTGCCTGATTGCCCTCTAACCGCTTCCCTGTTAGCCTGATTGATGCCTCACTACTCTCCTGCCAACTCGTTGCCCCCAACTGCCCTCCCCTGCTGGCCTGATCACCCTGAACTGCCCTCCCCTGCAGGCCTGGTCACCTCTAACTGCCCTCCCCTGCAGGCTGGTCACCCCTAACTGCCCTCCCCTGCTAGCCATCTTGTGGTGGCCATGTTGTGATGTCATTGGGGTGGCCATCTTGTGACAACCTTGCTCAATGCCACCTAAGCTTTTTTTATATAGGACTAGTAAAATAGCTAGGCTTACAAACACTCCCTAACCATTGTCTTTTAAGACTGTATAATGCAAGCAACATTAACAAGATATAAGGTACCATTAAAATATATATATATTTTTTTATACAACAATCAGTCTTAAAGAGAAAAGTTGATAGTGTTGGTTTAGTTATGTAGCAGTATTCCAAAGAAACCAGGATTTTCCCATCTTACTACTCTATGATTCTTAAGTTTGTTGCCTCGTGGTTGCAATAAGGCTGCTGCAGCTCCAGTTACCAAGGAAGGCTTCATTCTAAGGCAGGTATGCAAGCCTTGGAAGTAAGACAATTCCTCATGCAGCTTTCCTGTTTGTGAAGTTACTTTTGAACAAAGAGCATTATCAGAATACTCTTTTATGTCTTTCATTAGAAATCAAAAGTGATCACTCACTAAGTAAGTTTTAGGTTCACTTTCTCTGAAATAAAAGGATATCTGCTTGAATATTCCAGAAGGCTTTGTAGATTGAAGGCTCTGTTAGAATGGCAGTGGTATGTGAGCAATTATTACACCTGCCATAGAGGCCTACACAAACACACATACAGACACACACATTCACACAAAAACTGTCATCTGTCTTCACATTAATTTTCTATTTTTTTTATTTGGCATTAAAAATGTTATAAACTGTTAGAAAATATTAGAGTATTAATAAATCATAGTTAATGCTTTTTTGATCAAAGGTATTTCTGAAACTAAGGTTTTATTGGAGATCAAGGTCTTGAGTATTCAGTTTTAAATACAGTTACCTCAAAAAAGAGGTAACTGTTATATCTCTTCATATCCCATAAGTAATTAAAGAAAATGAAGAGCAAAGAGAAAATACATGCTAGGATGAGGTGATGAATACTTAAAATACATGTCAAACATGTTAATCTCTCCTTAAATGTTGGTTATGATGTTGGCTTTAACCTTCTTAGAAACCCACAGGAAGAGGAAAATCAATCATATCAAGATATTCACAGTATCCCATATATAGAAATGAAATCTGGCTCACAGGAAACTCAACAACTTTAGACAAAATCCAGAGGATTTTCCCCATGATTCTGATAAAAAGAATAACATATAACCCAGTGAATCATAGTTTCACTAACATCTTTACAGCTAACACATTGCTGCATTTCTCAGGATCAATTTCTTATGAGTGCTTTCAATGAGAGCAATAACAAACCACCTAAATCTAATTCAGTAAACACGATTTTTGGTCAAGTTCCATAGACCTGGCAAATCCTGAAACAGGAAGGATAAGAGAACAACATGTAATAAATCTACTTTTCTCTCTCTCCTTTGCAAATTCATTTCCATAAATGAGAGTAACAGACAAAGAAAATGTACAAGTAAATCTATCCTACCCCATGGCTGACAACACATTTGAACAGTTTGGGTTAGTTTATTACTTCTAAACTTCTCTAAGTCTTAACAAACAAATATTATTTTCCTTAGATTTGTGCTGGTGGGATATCAGCAAATACTAAACAACATTATAAAAATATTAAGGTTGACAAAGCACTTGTATACATGCAATTAGCATAACCAATGGACACAGACACTGGGATAGTGGAGGCTTGTCCTGGGTCAGAATAGCTGGGGGGAGAAGTCAATTGGGGGGAAAGGAGAGATATATACAACTTTAGGCAATAAAATTTTTTTTGAGGTTGAAGATTCAAAGATTTTTTCAGAACAAACTAGGGTTACCACTTAAATTATTTTATTTTATATATTTTTTCTTATAAATATTTTCTAAAAATAAATCAAAGATTTTAGTCATGAAAACCTTGCTGAGCAACAGTGTGTCAAAAGATTACCTTTGACCCTGACCATTGACTTTTATATCTATAAGTAATTAAATATTTAGGGAGTTAATTCATTTCAACCATTAATTTTCATCTCAGGTTAAGTGATTTGTCTGTTTGACTTCTGACTTCATTTCAAATTACCAAGACCTGAACTTAGACATCATTTGGCAAAAGATAAAAATCTCAAGGGTCCAGGAGCCCCAATTATTAATTTCTCCTGTGAGGTGACCAATCAGGCTGCATAAAAATATCTTTTTAATACAACCTTTGAACCACCCATGACACATGCAAAGTCAAAAATAGACATAATTTATAAGATTCAGGAAATATGTTATTGTTTTTGAAATAACATTTTATATAATAAATGTATCTAAACTTTGTAATTGATCTCTAAGTTTGATTTTTACTTATAAAAATAGTTCTTTTGGAAAATGTCATCATTTTTTCAATTTACAATAAAAATAACTCAATTTTTTTTTTTTTTTTGCTGAATCATTGTTAGATCATCTATTGCTTGTCTTCTAATTCACCTTGAAAACACTAAAACATCTTTGAACACTTAAGATAAAATCTACTATTTGGTTACCTAAGCAAATTAGAAATGTGACTTAAAAAATGCATATTCATTGCAAAGGGTCATCAAAATTGCAGGTGCAACTAATTAACCTCTTGAGCAAGGAATTGGTTGATTGTAGGTATAAGTAGTGAAACAGAAAAAATAAAAGTGGTAAAGTTTTGTTGAAAGTTTAATCTCAAATTGTATGAGTTTTCAAACTACATTGTAATATAATTAAAAGTATCAACAATTAAACTTGCTAACATTTGGTTTCCATGGCATCTGTCTAATTTGTAATGATAAATGAAAAATGCTGTTATGAAAAACCTGAAGTTTTTCATGTATTTTCTTTATTTCAAACTAGTGACCCAGTGCACAAAATTCCTGCACATTAAAAGGGAATTAATTATAGGAAGTAATTTAATATTGCTATTTTCCCTTTCTCTATAATAGAAGTGTCAGAGATGAAACAAAATTAGTAAAATGTATATGAAAACCTTCCTCCTGTCAGAATCTGGGGCTCACCACAGGACCCAGAGTCAAGTTCCTGCCCACCCACATGCACCTCAAAATTGCATGAGACCCAGACCCAGCTGTCCCCTCCCCCATTGGGCTAGATCCAGACCTGGTCAGTCTCACCCTTGTCCAGCCCTGCTGGGCAGGAGCCATAGCCTCAGTTCCCCTGGCCCAGCGCCAGGATGGAGGGCATGGCCTGAGGTCCCCCAGCTCAGATTAGGATGGGTGGCATGCCTTGAAGTCTTCCATCAAGCCCTGCCAGGTGGGGGGCATGGCCTGAGGTCCAGGCAGGGGTCTCAGCCTCAGGTCCCCAGTAAAGCCCTGAGGTTGTGGCCTGAGTTCCCTCGACCCAACACTGGGTGTGCATCTTGAGATGTCAAATCCAGCCCCACTGTGTGTGTGTGTGTGGGGGGGGGTGTGGTCTGATATCCCTGTCAAGCCCCCTGGGGGTAGGGGAGGGCATAGCCTCAGGTCCCTGCTGATTGTTCCTTAAGTCTTTTAGGGAACTTGGCCTCAACTGTGGATACAGCCATGTTTGTGATGAAGTGATGGTCAATTAGCATAAGAAGATAAAATATAATGTCTGGGTCAGTGCTTATACCACCATTGTGAAGAATGCAGACCCAACAGACAAAATATATTTCTCCCTCATCCCAATCTTCCATATTTAATTATTTTTATTTTTATAATGGAAATAACAATATAGGGCATACCAGAAAGAACATAGGTGTCTAAATTATTCTCTATCCCCTTTCCTTCTAGGAATTAAAAAATAAAATGATTTAAAATTAATTTTAAGCAAACCTATAAACAAGATTAATTCAAGGTTTTTAAGTAAGAGTACAGTCTATAAAAACATAAATTAGGGGAAAAAAACTGAGCTGGAGGAAGTAAAGTGAAGTGGTGACAGTTCTCAGGAAAGCAAAACACACTTCCTGAAATTGAAGGCATGATCATGAAGTGTAAATATGAGTCTCTGTGTGTAACAATAGTGGTGGTGCCCTGGCCAGCATGCTCAGTAATTAAAGTGCCAGCCCATGCACCAAAGGGTCTCAGGTTTGATTCCTAGTCAAGGGCATATATCTGGGTCTCAGGTCCAGTCTCTGGCCCTGGTTTGGGGGCATGCAGAAGCAACCAAATGATGTACCTCTCTCTTATCAAGGTTCATTCTCTCTCTCTCTCTCTCTCTCTCTCTCTCCTATTCTATCTCCTGTCTCTCTCTCCTTACCTCTCTCCTTTCCACAACAAAAATAATAATAGTGGTGGAAATTGAGGTGGAGAAGGCAAGCAGGAAAAACTATCCAGGGCCCATAATAATAGGATAAGAGGATGGAAAGCTACACAAAGTTTAATGACGTTGCATCATAAGGTATTTACTTTATAAATCAAATGAAAGAATCTTTGTTTTGTCAAGCCTAGAAGATAAGTCTTGTGTCTGCTTTCCATACAACCCATGGGATTCTTCTGCAAAGGGCTAGTTTAGGAGAAGACAACTTATTAAATGAAGGCTAATGGGAAAAGGAGCAAGTGCCAAAAAAAAAAAAAGTAAGGATAGAAGATGCTCAAAGGAGGTTCAACATAAACAGATGTTTGGTACCCAGATTAAAAAAATCAACAAAAACCCCACATCTATAAATTATATAATTTAATGACAGTGTATTTAAAGTACAGAGGCATATATGAAGATGCAACTCATGATACCTTTCAGGAAAAACAAAACTTGAAAACTATTTTATTAGGTCATATGTGGGGAAAAGTTGACCTGCAATGGTCAACATCCAGATAAATCATCCTATATAATAAAAGACTAATATGCAAATTGTCCCCTCGATCGGGAATTCCACCAGGAGTTCAACGGAGAGTTCAACGGAGAATTAAACCATGGGAAAAAGCTGACAGACCAAATGCCCATGGCCCCTCTCTCTGACTGGCCCCACATCCGATCACCCCCACACACACTCTGATTGGGGGTGGGGCTGGCCTGCCAACCACTTGCAGCCCCTCCCTTTGGCAGGCCTGGCCCAATCAATCCCAATTGGGGCAGGCTGGCTGGACCCCACCCATGCACAAATTTGTCCACCAGGCCTCTAGTAATAAAGAAATTTAAAGGTAGAATTTCTTTAAAAGGGAGGTTATGGCTAGCCTTATTTTCCTATAGCAAAATCCAGCCAATAAAAATGAGGAAGCAATATCTGTGATACTTAAGGAGAAAAGCCTGTACCAAGATTTTATATGTAGCCAGAATAAAGACTACTGAAAACAGTTTAGACAATGCACAAATCCAAACTAAATCACATTGAGTACCATTTTCACTTTTTATACTGGCAAAAATCCAAAGGTGTATCACCATACTCCTAAACTAGGAGAAAACTTTTATGCACTGAATGTAGGAAGATAAACTGGTGTAATTTCTGTGGAAGTTACTTTACAAAATTAATAAAGGCTGCAAATACATACCTATCTTAATCAAACAATTCTAGTTCTAGGAACACATTCTATAAATACACTTCCATGAAAATGATGCATGAATTGATTTTTATTGAACCTTATTTGTTATAACAAATGGTGAGAAAAACCATCTGGCTCGTGTTGCTCAGTGGTTGAGAGTCAGCCTGTGAACCAGGAGGTCATGGTTTGATTCCTGGTCAGAGCATAAGCCTGGGTTGTAGTCTCTATCCCAGTAGGGGACATGCAGGAGGCAGCCAATTGATGTTTCTCTCTCATCTCTCTCACTGATGTTTTTATCTCTCTCCCTCCCTCTCTCTAAAATTAATAAAAATGTATATTTACAAAATCATGATAAATAAAACATGTTTATCAAAATAGAATTACATAAACAAATTGTGGTTCATATACAGAATGGAATACATATAGTTATGAAAAATGAATGGGGGCATTCTCCATGTACTAATTTAGAAGGTTTGATAACATATATTCAGTGGAAAAAAAGCAAAGTACAGAAGAGTATCAATATTATTTAACATTTTGCATGAAATATAGACTTTTATATTAACATTTGCTGCATAAATATAAAGAAGGTTAATAATAATCATTACTATACTTCTAGAGGAGGTAGCAAGGAAATGGGAAGATATAGAATAGAGATGAGAAGGATATTTTTTATTCTATACTTTTGGCACAATATATTTTTTTCAATTTATTAACCTACTCAAAAAAGTATAGACATATAAACAAGAGTTGCCACAAAATTGAAATTCATGAGTACTGGTATGTTTTATCTAAGATCAATTAATATTGTCCAATTGATAGATCAATCATTATAGAAGTGTTCATCTATTTTTCTAGGATCATTTCTTGGTAAAGCAAGAAGGAACATGTTAAACTTGTATGCAACTTTAATTTTTATGTCAACTTTTGTAAGACTTAAGTTAGATATTTTCTTTTGAGATATTTTCTATTTGGATTCTCTAAATAACACCTCCATGTTTTACTTCAGATTATATGTGTAGGAATTCCTTAGCGGACTGTGAATGTCTTATGGGCAGTTTTGCGAATAGTATTCATTGCACTTTTCTCAGCCCAGAAGAGTATCTTACTCATAATAAGGGTTAAACATACATTTAATAAAAGACTGAGTTTATGTGTGAGTAAATGAACAAGGACTCTTTTTAAAAAAATGTTTTTATTGATTTCAGAGAGGAAGTGAGAGAGAGAGAAAAAGAAACATCAATGATGAGAATCATTGAGTGGCTGCCTCCTGCGCACCCCACACTGGGGATGGAGCCTGCAATCTGAGCATGTGCCCTGACCGGGAATCAAACCATGACCTCTTAGTTCATAGGTCAATGCTCAACCACTGAATCATGACTGCCCAACACAAGGACTCTTAATGCCTTGTGCAACAAGGCAAAAAGCAACTGTTTGTTTTTCTTTCAGCCAGTCTCTCATCCTTTCTGCCAACAGCATTGTTCCTAGGGCTGTATTCTCATCCTTGGGTTGTTCTTTCTTATTTGTGATAGGCAATATCCCATTGAAAATCACTTCTATATATGTCAATAGTTATTCTGATAATTTAGTGCATTCTGATATGATAATGGGGTGTGCATAGAAGGGCATACCTATGGCCCTTATATGTTAGTTTAATTTAGTTTTGTTTTTAAGTTATTACTGTATAGGAGGATTTCAGGCCAACCAGGAAGAGAATTTAATACACAGCAGATGTAATGTGGGGATGAATGTCAAAATCAAACTTCTTATGTGGCCACTGTTTTGTTTTGTTTTCTTGGTCCATGATTTGCCTTGCTCAGTGTAAACCTCTACGTGATGGCATTCTGCAGGCAAGTCTCAAGACTCCACCAAAATCTTTTCCTCACTGGTATCCCGTGCCTTTCTTTTGGTTTTCCTCTTTTTAATTTCAGAAAAAATTGAGTTTTGTTAATTTTATAAATTTTGAACATATATAGTTTTAAATTTTATGTATGAAATTTGATTTATTTAGGCTAATTTGGCTTCAGAGAAATTTTATATAGGAATGTCATAGAGCCATGAAAAATTGTTTCGTGCAGAAAAAATGTAATGCAATTATGCATGTCTTCCCAGTCAAATGAATTTTTATTTGTATGCTTTGAATGTATGTCAAAGAACACATCAAGGGAAAGACTATATTCTGTAGCTTATTCTTCACTTACATGCTTGAAATTTGCAGCCAATTAACAAGATAAAAAGGCAGAATAACCCTATAGTTCTAAATTTGCTTTGTAATATAAACTCAAGAAACAGAAAAGCACTGATGTCACTAGCATATAGCTCATCGAAGCACTAATAAAGAGGTACTTTATTATAACCAGACTGTGGAAATGCTCTTAAAAATCAATTTGTGAAAGAAAGAAGTAAGTTATTAGATTTAGGAATCTTACAATAAAATCATACGTTATATATTTTAATGTATCCTTAGTGTTCTCCTTAGATTGCATAGCATGTGTTTTCAAAAAAACATTTTTGAAATCTCTGCATATAATGTCTCAAGATTGTCAACTGTTTGAAAACAATAGGGACAGTTCTTCTAAAAATGGATGATTTTTTTTTTTTTTTTTTTGGAAGCAGAGAAGCTATCGTACTGAATGAAATGCCCAGACAATAACAGTTAAACCCTGTAAAGAGAAGAATTCCTTGTTCCTAAGGGTGTGTGCCAGCTAGTCATCTGGTCGGAGGCCTGGCTGAAGGTATGAAGCAGAAGCATTGTGGGCAAGGCTCTAGGCCAAGTTTTTCAAAGAGAAAAGAAAACAAAGAGATAGTGCTAGACTTTCTAATCAGGCCAACAGTACAGTACATCCCACTGTCTCCAGCAGTTCCTTTTCCTAACTCCCACCCAAAAACTAAGAAAGCAAGTGAGAGCCTCTTTAAAACACTCCCACAGCATATCATTGGCAACTCTTTGGGATATGCTTTTATCAGTCAGGAAGACAGATAACAGGAAGCTGAAGAAACAAAAAGAAAAAAAGAAGGAGATGGCATTGGGAGGCTTGGGGAAAGATGGTAAAATGTATTACTTTATGTTATTTAAGCAGGGAGACAAAGGACAAAAAAGTTCCTGTAGCCTGCTGATATTCCTTGGCGTAAGAGATGGCAAATATCTTAGAACATTTTCTCAATCTGTATGGAAGAAGGTTTATATAACTCCTCCTGTCATGTCCTGATGTGAGAAATGCAGGCATATAAGTAGCTGGGCAAGAGAGACCAGCAAAGCTTTGCACCTAGTGTAGAGTCACACATATTGTTTTTATCAATTTTTTTTTCATCCTCTCTGAGTCGGAGAGGATGAAAATTGTTTTTAATAATCTAAGAGACAAATGACTATATAGGTAACCTTCTCATGTGGAACTTACTTACTTCCATTGATGTGTTCCAACCGCTTTAAAAATACTTAATCTGTCTGAGTCACTATGACATAAAATTGTTCTTCACGGAAAATGTTGATTCACTCATTCACTCATTTGTTTATTCAACATTTATACAAACATTTACTTATACAACTAAATCGTTTCATATATTCCAGGCACTAAAACTTGTCCAGAAAGACATATAAATTTCTTTTAAATACTATTTGGTGGTATAAGTTAATTTTAAAATAAGTGTAGAAATTAATTTACATGGGTTTAAATGTAATAATACTGTAAATGTCAGTCTCATGTCAATGTGTCTTTACCTCTATTTAATTTTCTTAATTAGGTCCAAACATTGAAGTCTTAAATATTTATTATATGTTTAGTATATTATGTATACATTAAATTCTTCACTTTTTCTTACATAAAGGAGTAATATGAAGACATCATAAAAGATGTGAGGAAAGGCCGTGTTCTGATGTGAAATTTAAATAATATAATATTAGGATTTTCTTTGTTTTTTTGTTTGTATTGTTGTTAATCCTCACCCAAGGATATTTTTTCATTGATTTTTAGGAAGAGTGGGCGAGAAAGGGAAAGGTAGAGAGAAACATGGAAGTAAAAGAACCACATTGATTGGTTACTTCCTGTATGAGGGCCTAGGCCAGGGAGGAGCCTAAAACCAAGGTACATGCCCTTGACCAGAATCAAACCCAAGACCCTTCAGTTCACAAGCAGATGCACAGGCCCAAGGGACCTGACTCTTGCATGAATTCATGTTTTGGGTTTTCAGTTGTTCTATATAGTCTCCTAACTTTATACTCAATAATTAGAATTCTACTATAGCAGAGACTGCTACTTGTCCAATAATATTTATTGCTTTAATAATAGAAATATAAACTCAGCTCTACTTTGGTGCCTGTGTCAGTAGCTTAGTATACCTTCAATAATGTAAAAATTCATACCTGTCTTTAACCAGATTTTGTAATGTTGAAAAATTATTCTCTTTGGATTTCCATGGGCTACACATGCTTTGAGGGTTTTCCAACTCTAAGTGTCCATGAGCTACCTGAAGAATCAAATTAATCTCGTGAACCACTTAATATTCTTTAGTCAGAAAAAATTCACTTCAAAGTCCATTTCCCTCCTCAGCACCCATTAAGTGACTTATATATAGCCCATTTTTTTTATATTGCATGACATCAGCACTTTTTCAGATTAGACCATTAATAGCCCCTCTATAACATGAATGGTTAGACTAGGGAGGAACCCCAGAAGTATGGGCTGCATAAAGCGAGTTGAAGAAGAAAAGTATTATTGGAGAAAAATAGAGGAAAAAGAAAGCAGTAAGACCTCCTCTCACCAGAAATGAGAAAGAACAGAAGAACAAATTGATATTTGCCATAGAGAATCTTTAGCAACACATTCAAGAAAAAGTACATTTATAGTGGATGGCTGAGCATATTGTTCGTTTTCAATGGAGTTGTTAGTGGCTATCGAATTCAACTAATTACAGTATATTACTAATGAGGCCAAGGTTTAGTCCCTACAAAGGTCAGTTAACTATGTCCTGTTCCATAATCACACAGCATGCCCCTAATTTTGGTCAACTCTAACCCGTGTCCAGCATGACCAATGGTGAACATGAGGAGGGGTGGTGAAGAATTAAAGAAACAGAATATAGTTGGGGATATAGTTGTGCCTGGATGAGGACACAGTGATCCCACCCTGTAAGCCGAATCGTTATTTTATAGTCAGGTCACATAAAGCAAAACAAGGGAGTGGTCAAGATATTTACAGTGTTCTTACAAGTTTCAAATCTGCTTCTTTTCTGTTATTGATTGTAATCCTCTGAACTCTATCAAGCTTTGATTTTTCAGTGCTTGCTGTACCTCCCTCAGCCTACATCCCTCAGCTACCTAAGACTACAAGGTCAAACTACAAGGTCAAGCTTACATACAACCATAGTCTTTGGCTATAATTGTGCTGGGAGGGCTTTGCCCTCCAAGCTCAGACTTGTATGTGGCTTTGCCACAAGAGGACCATGCCCTCTCATCAGTCTGAGGCTTGATCCTGTCCAAATGCTTTAGCCGCTCTCCATACAACTGTCTCCAAAACGCATGTTCTTTGTAAGAGGGACCAGTTGTGTATGAATCACTGGAAATCTCTTCTCACCACTAGGAAAATTTCTCAAGGCAGATGATAGATCAGTAATGTTACTTTAGCATGTAAAGTACAGTGTGTGTTCTCACATGGAAACGTAAGGGCAAGATTTGTCAGCTATCCAATTGTCATTGAGTATTTGGCCTAAAAATCCAATCAAGTTTGGTTTAGACAATCAATGTGAGATTTATGTCATTTACTAAGAGTGCTATTATTTCAGGGAATTAAATTTAAATGATTTTGGTGACCAAAGGGATACCCTGGCTTTCTACATGGAAACAGGAGCAGTGATGGTGAGAAATCATGCAATTAATGCTGCACCTTAATGTGATAAAAAACTGTTCTGTCCGTGTGGACAGGAGTCAGGCCAAGAGCCTTTGTGAGAGTTTAAGAGATTTTATTCCATTCTCTCACCGAGGGCTGAGATATTGTCAGCACGGAGGGAATGTTTATGTTCTCTTATATAGGGACTGCATCAGGATTGCATGAGCCAGCTGTGGGCTGCCTGAATGACACAATGTCCTTGGAAGACAGTAGGATATCTGGTGGGCAGAGAGGAGCAATGAGCTGGTGGAGGGGAGTGCTTGAATCAGCTGGGGAGAGCATCTCATTTTGCTTCTGCAAGAGCTGGCCATTTGCATCAAGTTATGGAAAAAAAAAAAACTCCATATATTTCAGAAAAAAAAAATGCTCAAAAAGGCGAGGCCATTGGTAGCTCATCCTAACAAAATCTGTCATAAAAACTCATTCAGACTCTGGACTTTGGGCCTGTGATTCAGAGGAATCAGAAAATCATATTGTGAATGGGTCTTAAGTGCCTGATGATAGAACAAGATACATTGATTTTGTGAAAAACACTTATAATACTTAGCATTTTCTATTACAACTAGAGGCCCGATGCGTGAAATTCGGGCAAGAGGGTTGGCCCTCACTGCAGGAGCAGCTGCCTCGGCCCTCACAGCCCAGGCTTCATCTGGAGGGTCTTCCAGAAGGATGTCCAGAAGGTCTTTCAGTTGATAGGTCTAATTAGCATATTATGCTTTTATTATTATAGATTTGTTCAAATGTATTCTCTCACTAGATATTTTCCACAAAGAAATACAGTTTCTTGTCTGCTCAATACTACTATCTTCTCAATGTTTTCAATACAACCCACCCATGAACAGTAGAACTTTTTCAAATGCATGATTACAGTGTAAAAAATTATGAGTCACAATCACTATAGTATTAATTTCATTTTTATGCGTGTATTTAAATTCTGGTTTATTATGTATTTAAATTAAAAGTTTATTAGAGTAAATAAATATAATTAGCTATGCAAAAGCACATTTCCAGTAATAGGGATCTCAAAACATCATTTATTTAATCTAGATAAGTTCCAATTGAAAAGTAATTTTAGTCTTACTTTAACATGGAAATTAAATGGACTTCAGTTTAGTGTACATTTCAACAGAAACATTCAGACAAGTATTTGCTTAGTTTGTAGATTTTCTTAACTTAAAGCAGATGAAGAAAAACACAGAAATAAACAGTGATTAAATTACAAAGAAATTTCAAGATGAAATAAAACAATTCTGTACTGCTTCAAGGTAATGGCCTAAGTGCTTCTGGCAAGAGAAGCCTAATTAACAGCAGTGTTAAAGCTGTGCTTTACATTCCTTTGGCCACTGAGTCCACTAAGTCATAAGCTGTTAAGTAGGGTATTTGCGTGTCATATTAATTTGCATTTCACTGGACTGCTTTTTACTATTTTGTAAGCATGAAGCAGGGAGGTCTGGGTCCAACATAACAAATTACTGAACAAAAATAAAAAAAAAAATTGCTATCCAAGCAGCTTTGTGTTTCTACTGGGTCTGTCATGCTGTGAGTAAAAAAGAGAAAAGAAAAGAAAAGAAAAGAAAACACAGAAAAGAAAAAGAAGTGTTGATGCTTCAGCGGCATCGCAGCACCAGATCTGCGTGATCAGAAATAGTCCTCGAACGCCGAGTTATCTAGAAATTCAGCAGTTTGCAAACATGTGCACTGGGGAGTTGCTTTTTTCACACGAAAATATCTTTGCTACACATCAGCAAGTCCTTGAGGACGGCCTGCTGGCTCCAAGGGCCTGAGTTCGCTGTAGAAATAGCAGAGCAATACTAGGTAGCCAGGGCCATCAGGGGTCTACTCTGGAAGGGGACTACTACATGGGACCAAAAGTTGTTGCAGCCCTGGGATCAAAAAGCATGACTTCATTTTTTAAAATGTATTTTATTGATTTTTTACAGAGAGGAAGGGAGAGTGATAGAGCGTTAGAAACATTGATAAGAAAGAGACATTTTAAAAATATATCTATATTTTATTGATTTTTTACAGAGAGGAAAGGAGAAGGATAGAAAGTCAGAAACATCAATGAGAGAGAGAAATTGATCAGCCACCTTCTGCACGCCCCCCACTGGGATGTGCCCACAACCAAGATACATGCCCTTGACCAGAATCAAACCAGGGACCCTTCAGTCCGCAGGCTGACGCTCTATCCACTGAGCCAAACGGGTTTTGGCAATGTCAATACTTAGTGCTTGACCTTTGATACCTCTTCTTCTTCTTCTTCTTCTTCTTCTTCTTCTTCTTCTTCTTCTTCTTCTTCTTCTTCTTCTTCTTCTTCTTCTTCTTCTTCTCCTCCTCCTCCTCCTCCTCCTCCTCCTCCTCCTCCTCCTCCTCC
>PVJN01020936.1:0-36879 GCA_004026805.1 Lasiurus borealis
GCTGCCAGCTGCAGGCTAGGGCTGCCTTCCCAGGGTGCCAGCTGGGGCCTTCCTTCATTCTATGCCACCCCCTGGTAGTCAGCACACGTCATAGTGAGCGACTGAACTCCCAGTCAAACTCCTAAGGGGACACTTTGCATTTTAGCCTTTTATACAGTATGTATAGGTTCTGAGGGACTGGAGATTGAATGTCAACATACGAATTTGAGGAATACTCAATTTAGCCCATCACAGGAGCTTTTATATATCCCCCAAGCTAGAAATTTGAGATCACATTTGTTCTGGCTAGATCTGTGGATAAAATTCAGGGGTTTTGTGAATATCTAACCACATTTTTACTTTCACAAACTTCTAAACAAAATTTAGTATTTCCTTCCAATATGAGTGCAGGCAACAAACCACACTAGCATTAGCTATACCTGTAACTTTGTCATCAATAGAAATCACAGCTTCATATCCCATTGCAATTGCTGCAGACATTTCAAACAGTGTTTATGCTCATCACTACATTAAAATCTGACAGTTTGAAAACTCAATACTAGATCTGGGTTTTTAATGCACTAGTAAAGAAACACTATCTCATATACTTGTTTTATAAATATTTTGATAATTCTATTTCAATATAATTGGTTTATGTTGCAATCCTGCATAATTATTTTTACACACTTAAAAACATTATTCTAAGAAGGGCTTGATCATATGTCAAGGGGGCTCAGGGCACAAAAAGGGTAGAGAAACCCTGACTGATGAACCTGACCAGTCAGAGGTGAAACTATGCCAGTTCAGCCATGGTAAGATAGGTGACACATCGTGTTGGATATAAAGTCTTTAATAAAATGTCTAATTTACTTATAATTTGAGATAAAGGGTCCCCATTGTATATATTGTGCTTTCCAAAACTTATGAACACTAAGATTCATTTTCTTTTATATAACCTAAATCTGGCTTCAACTGTGCCCTCTTTATCTGCTCCTCAACTTCGGCAGTGTCTCTTTCTATGCCAACATGACCCTCAAGGTCCCTCAGTCCTGAATTGGTATTTTGGATTAATCAGTTAAGCTTTGTCCCTGAGGAGGCCAATGACAGGAGATTTTTTTCTGGGGAAAATGATTGAGTCTGTTGCCTAAGAGGAAAGAGCACAGAGAATAAGTAATGTGTCAGGGAGGTTTGGAGGGGGGTGCATGTAGACTTGACATCACCCAATTTCACAGCCCAGCCTCTAGCAATAGTTTGCCTACTCTGCCCAAACCTTGAAGTTTCTGTTTCTCCTATCCCCAAGTCCCTGGCAGATGCATTTATGGTCTTATTTATCTGTCTGTGGAGCAGGGATGGATGCAGGTTTTGTGGAGCCACGATGCTTATACACATTGGGGACCTACTTTAAGAAAAAGGTTACAAAAATACAAATACAAAATTAGGCACAGGGCCTTAGAAAGAACTGATGCTATTGAATGACCCTGAAGCTTAAATTCCTTTTAGTACACCTGCCTTTGCAATAGGGACTGTAGTAAACAGAAAGGTGATTAGATTTGGAGTTAGATTTTGAGGCCCCAATCTGTTACTTGCCAACCGAGAATATGTCCAGGATCAGAGAGGACGGGGGAAAAGAAGGGCCCCAGCAACCTAGAAGCATAGACGCCCAAATATCTCCACAAGACACCATTCTTAGAAGATCTGTTTGAGAATCTAATATGACAATTGATGTGAAGGAACTTAACTAACTGAAGAGTGTGAATAAAATGTGAATTGTGGTTTTATTACACTGTAAGTGGTCTTCTGACAGAGATGTCTTTCTTTGCAGCCAGCCCCTTGGCCAACAGAGAAGACCTCAGAGAAGATGGTGATGGAAGCTATGGGCATTGTCCGTCTTCCATGGCTAGACCATAGTGAGAATCAAAGCCATCATTCCTTCTTTTCTTCTTCTTGATTTCTATCCACGATTATTTCTATACTAACCAAATTTTAAATAAATAGAAAGTGGTATAGTAAGATATAATTTTTCACCTATGAAATTAGCATATATGTAGGAATATTACAGCTTTCTTAGAAAGCAATTTGAGACATTGTTAAGAACATAAAAGATAAATATGAATATCCACCCTAAGTAATAGAGAGACCAATGAGTATTTCTACAAGGTTATTTGCCCTTCTGAATGATTGAAATCTATATGTACAATGTTCAGTATTGGGTGAATGAATATTAATATAGTGCTTTCATAAACAAATACGTTTATAACAAAGTTAAATTATATGCAGAGTAAAATGTCAAAGTTGAAAGAAAATATGGTAATAGGTTAATACTGATTATCTGAGGATATTGGCTTTTAAGTAATTGTACTTCCTTCCTTATTCTTTCATGTATTTTCTAAACTTTCCACAATATTTATTATAATGATTATAATGAGAAAAAATATTTTTTTAAAAAACGAAGGAACTTGATTTGAAAATGGAGATACCTATTGCTCATAAAAAGCTAAATTTCAGATTAAATTTATTATCAGTATCAATTAACAGACTAAGACTACACCACTATAAAAAAGAAGAAATGTTTACCATTTGCAGCAGCATGGATGGAACTGGAGAGCATGATGCTAAGTGAAATAAGACAGTCAGAGAAAGATAAACATCACATGATCGCACTCATATGTGGGATATAATGATCAAGATAATTTGATGAACAAGAATAGATCCAGAGACAAATGGCCGGAGGGGGGGGGGGTAGAGAGCAACCAAAGGACTTGTATGCATGCAGATTAGCACAACCAATTCACACAGACACTGGGGAAGTGGGGCTTTCCCAGAGTGGGAATGGCTGGTGGGGGGGTTCAAACAGGGAAAAATGAGACATGTAAAACTTTAGACAGTAAATAATTAAATAGTAGTTGCTTTATCTCTGTACAGCTATGAAGAGTGGGAAGAAGTTACAGACCTGCCATAATATAATGCATTTGTTTCATTCCAGAACACTCCTATTAGTATGTTCAAAGGGGCAGAGCACATACAAGGGCAGACTTTCAATTAAGTTACTCACAAAAAAAATATGGGACCAAGGGCAAAAGTGACAGTCTGGCCAAATATTAAAGAACATTTCCCCACCCCTAGCCAGTTTAGCTCAATGGATAGAGCATCGACTTGCAGACTGAAGGGCCCCAGGTTCAGTTCTGGTCAGGGGTATATATGCCCTAGTTGTGGGCTTGATCCCCGGTAGGGGGCATGTAGGAGGCAGCCAATCAATGACTCTCTCATCATTGATGTTTCTATCTCTCTTTCCCTCCCCCTTACTCTCTGAAATATAAAACATATTTTAAAAAATAAAAAACATTAAATTGGTGTTTTCCACATAGGTGTAATATCACAAGGTCCTACAGAAACAGAATGTATATTGGAAAAAGCATGTTGTATTTAGCAATTCAGAGCCTCAAGTGATTCAGGAGGCAATTTAAATGAAATTTTTAAAAAAATATTTGTAGCTTAAATCTCAAAGTGCTCAGATTTGCCACTGAAAATTTCTTTAGAGATGAATTTTCCTTTTTAAGAGTGAGATGGTGCCAGCTTTTATAGGCAAAAAAGAAAATGTGTTTCAGTAGTGGAGTTAAAGTATGAAAAATGTTTTCCAGATTTTAATAAGATGATTGAGTCTATGAATAGGATACTTTTAAATGAATAAAAAGTGATGAAGTCATGGGATATGAATTAAATTTAGAATACATGAATATATGAAACCAATTGGGCTTTGAGAAGCATGGATCATATTTTTCCCCTGCCTTTAGCTGAATTTAATGAAGACCTTTGAAAATTTCATGCCTCCATCATTAAAAGGACCTCTCAAACTATGCTTCATTGTGGGAGGGTGATACCATCATAGTCAAATAATTACACGAAGGAGAATAAAACATGACATATAAAATTGAGAGAGAGAAAAGAGAAATAAAAATAAATCATTTAAAAGTTTGTAGATGCTCATATTTTTATTTAGGATAAACTTGAAGAAGGGGTTATTGAAATATGCAAGGCTTTTATAAATAAGAATGTTTACTTATTGTATTTTTTAAAACATCATGTATGATGTCTTGATATCTAAATGATTCATAAACTATTTCTATCATAGACAAATTGTCAGAGGTGTAAAAACTGAATGAAGAAATAATCAAACTAAATTATTTTATGCTTAAGTAAACACTACTTTTAAGCCTTATATGACTACACAAAATATGTTGACTTAAGATATACTTTTAAGACTAAAACCAACAAAGAATTTGAAAGTTTGAAGTCCAAACTACATGGACCACTCCCTTAAAGAAAGTAATTATAGACTGGACCTAGGCTTTCTTGATTACTGGAGCAGTTTAAGTGACATTAGTTTTTAAGTAAAACACCAATGTAGAGCTTGGGCTGTGTACCTATACTGTGAAGTAGACCAAGGAGATAGAGAATTTCTAAATATATCACTTCTTTGAAGTGTCTGTTCAATGTAGTAAACATTTATTTGGGTGCCTACTATGTGCCAAACACTGGAAGACCATCCTACATAATAAAACCCTAATATGCAAATCAACCAAACAGCAGAATGACCAGCAGACCAACCAGTCACTATGATGCGCACTGACCACCAGGGGGCAGAGGCTCAATGCAGGAGCATTGGTCAGTACACGTCATAGTGACCAGTTGTTCCACAGGTCATTTTGCCATTCAGTCTATATGCATATTAGGGTTTTATTATATAGGACTGCAGGCCCGGTGCATGAAATTTGTACACAGAGGGGGATGTCCAACTTCCTAAACCGCCAGTCGGACATGCCTGTTGCAATCTGGGATGTTGCATGCACTAGGGACCATACTTTTCATACAGGTGAAAGGCATCTTGCTGTTGTATGGGCAGCTGCATGTTTTGCCCTGATTTTAAAAGTAGTACATAATATGGTCCTTCTGAGGTACTAGTACCATTTTCCCCATCTTATAGGTGGCAATACTGAAGCAGAGAGAAGACTTTGTCACACAATTAGAAGTGTCGGAATCAGGGCTGAGCACAAAATGTGCAAGCCAGAGTCCATGCATGTCATCGCTGCATCATCCTGTTTTTTCAGTGTGAGAGTAGCCTTGCCAGGTTTTACTTTTTAAATCTAAGAGACTGTTTCCAATACATAGCGTAGTGTCCCTAGGCCTGGCCGGTGATCGGGACCAATCTCTGGGGCAACTGGTGGGCACCTGCCTTGGTTGGTGGCCTGGCACTGCCCCCTGATCCACCGATCACCTTCCTCTTGGGGGAGAGGGATAAGACAATCAACACAGGAGCTGCCCCCCAGTGGTCAGTGCGCTCCCACAGGGGGAGCTCCACTCAGCCAGAAGCCAGGCTCATGGCTGGCGAGCACTGCAGGTAAGGAGAGAGGGGTCCTGTACTGTGAGAGCCCCTGGCAGGAGGACATCCCCTGAGAGCTCCCAGACTGTGAGAGGGCTGAGGGCCCCCCCTCCACCCAGTGCATGAATTTTGTGCACTGGGCCTCTAGTGATAAATAAAACACAGTCTCAACCCAAGTTGCTCATACTAGTAGCTTATGCTGGCTTGCCTCAGCCTCAACCCAGATATGTAAGCAAAATTATGTCTCTTTTGACAAAAATTCCCTTATTTCTTAATCCTCAACATGCCCCATGACTCAAATACCTGGCCACAGAGGATTAGACCACTGATAGTCACATGGCCCAGGCTGGGCCAATCAAATTCTTTTCTGAGCATAGGAATTAAGACTGAATGTGGACTTCATTAGGAATGGTGGGCACTTAAACAGAAAGGACATGTGAAATCAGAACTAAAGCAAGTATCTTGATAATTAAGCCTCTAGAATGAAACCCAAAATTAATTACCTTACATTGCTTCCCACCATATTGACTTCTCTCAGCAGAATACTCCCAAGAACAGCTATGTCTATTTATATCTATGCATTTATTCATATTTCTCGCATCATCATCTTTCCACTTAAGTAAAATGTTTCCTATCTTTAAGAAACAATCTCAAGCTCTACTTTTTGACCCTTCAGGACAAGTTATTTCTCAGAAATTCGATTAGTAATTGTAATTATAATAATAATGGCATAATAATAGCCAACCCTTTTTTGAGCGTATGCTATGTTTGAATCACTATTTTAAGCACTATACATATATTACTTAATTTATAGTAACAGCTGGAACAATTATTATCACTATCTTATAGATGAGGAAACTGAGACAAAGGAGGTGAAGTTAATTTCTCATGAAGAGATGAAGCAATACATACATATCTCAGGTTAGATTTCATATACTTTCTCATCTTTACACATAATATGTCCTTTAATCCTTACAGCAATCACAGTAAGTAGACATTATTTTTAATTATTTATTTATTTAGTCCTCACCCAAGGATATTTCCCCACTGATTTTAGAAGGAGTAGAAGAGAGAGGGAAAGACAGAAAAACATTGATGTGAGAGAAACAAGTCAATTGGTTGCCTCCTGCATGAACCCTGACCAGGGCCTGGGCCAGGGGGGAGCCTGCAATGGAGGTACGTGCCCTTGACAGGAATCAAACCCAGGAAGCTTCAGTCCATGGGCTGTTGCTCTAATGCACTGAGCCAAACCGGCTAGGGCACATTAAGGATGTATTATCACTTCCATGTTTAAAATGAGAAAACCGAAGCTCGAAGAAGTAAAGGACATTATTGAAAGTTACACAGAGAGTAATGTGACACTGAAAGATTAATATTAAAATTGTATACTCACAACACATTGATTTCTAAGTACTAGACTACTTTTAACCCTGAGGATCAAGGTTACTATATCTTATCCCCTTGGACACAGTGCCTACACACACACACACACAAAAAAAAAAAAAAAAAAAAAAAGCCCACATATTGATAAACATAAAATGCTCTAAAAACATTTGTTCTAATAAGGGTTATAAAAAGAAATGTTGGAATGTTAGCCAAAACAGTAACTATTTTTTGCTTATGATAAAAATGTAAATTATCTCTTCCTCTGAAACGATAAAGCTCCTAAAATTTAATTAGCTTTGTGTTATTATTTTGATCCATCTCTAGAGTTCTTAACCTAACTGCAAATTATTATTACATCAGCCATTCTGTCTGTGACAAAATGAGGAAGGAAACACAGCCCCCAGTGTTCTTCTCCTTGAAAGATTTTCAGCTTGATCTTTTGCTGTTTGTCTCTTGACTTGTTTTAGTCAAGAAAGAAAGAAAGGCATGAGCCTGGCCAGAGTGGCTCAGTGGTTGAGCATCAACCTATAAACTAGATGGTCACGGTTTGATTCCCAGTTGAGGCACATGTCTAGGTTGTTGGCTCAATCTCCATTGTGGGGCAAGCAGGATGCAGTCAATCAATGATTCTCATCATTGATGTTTCTATCTCCCTTTCCCTACCTCTCTAAAAATCATTAAAACATATTTTTTTAAAAAATGAAAGAAATGAAATGATTATTGTGTGGGTATTTTTGCCTCATTTCCTTAGTAGTGGACTATATTTCATCCAACTATTGAGGGTTGAGGAATCTCAGCGTAGCAAAGGAAGTAAACACAACCCCTTTTCAATAGAAAAAAAAAGAAACAATCAAGTTATATCTGACAATCAAGGAGCCCCAGGGTCTCTACCAATTAAAACAAAATTGGGTCTAGTTCTTTCTGCAACTATTCTAAAGAAAGGTTTGAGGGTAAAATTTTTCTGAACCTTCTGTTCTATTGACGAATGATAGGAAAGCCACTGTTAATATCAAGGGATTCGTGGAAAGAAGTATTGACTCTCAGAATTGGATGAAATCTTGGTGATCATTTATGTTTAAACTAGAGGCCCGGTGCATGAAATTTGTGCACTGCAGGGGGGCTCCCTCAGCCTTGCCTGTACCCTTTCACAGTGTGGGAGCCCTGTGTTAGATCACCCCAAAGTGGTAGGTCCCACTCACCCATCCAGGGCTCCTCGATGGATAGTCCCAAAGAAGTAGGCTGGAGCTGCGGGCCTGCCTCCATGCTGCATATGCAGCATCAAGCTCCCACCCACCCATGCACACGCACAGCACATTCAGCCTCCTGTTGATGGTGACAGATTGTTATGGTGTGAGGGTGTCAGGACCACACAGGCTTTTATTAATAGGATGTCTTCCACAACATTTCCTCCCACTGTCATTGCCAATACTTAAAAGTATTACAGAAAATGTTTAGATTCCAGGGTGGATAAATTCCATTTTTGATAGTTCTCATCTTATTGTAGTGAAACATTTCTTCCTATCCAGTCTCTCATAGTAATAAATTAGTCCTGTGAGGTTACCATAGCTAGATATCATCATCATTACTTTTATTACTTATACTTATGCTAGAGGCCCAGTGCACAAAATTCGTGAACTCAGGGTGATCCTTCAGCCCGGGCTGCATCCTCTCACAATCGAGGAGTCCTCAGGGGATGTCTGGCTGACAGCTTAGGCCCGCTGTCAGTAGGACATCCTTAGCGCTGCCATGGAGGCGAGAGAGGCTCCAGTCACTGCTGCTGCACTCACCAGCTATGAACCCAGTTTCTGGCTGAGCAGAGTTCTCCCTGTGGGAGCACACTGACCACCAGGAAGCAGCTCCTGTACTGAGCATTTGCCTCCTGGTGGCCAGTGTGCATCATAGTGACCGGTCATTCTGCTGTTCAGTCAATTTGCATATTTGCCTTTTATTATACAGGATAAAATAATATCGCAATCTACTAACAAAATATTTGACAAATATTTTCTATGCGCATAAAATTCTGTTGATAGATATTGTTTATTGGGCCATTATAATAAGAATTTATAAATATTAATGTAATATTATTGAGACAGGCGATCTTTGAGGTATAATACTGAGCACATTACAGATATAAACTCATAAAATCCTCACAATCATATGAGGTAGATATCATGATCTCTTCATTGCAGATAAGAAAACTAATACTCAAATAAATTCAGTCTTCTCAGAGTCCTTGTTTATCCTTGAAAGATTTATCTAAGTGGTAGAGCCAGGTTTATCTAGATCCTAAGTTGGTGCTCAAAAACAACAACAACAACAAAAACTAATCTATATCATCTCCCAAGACACTGGCTCTATGCAAAAACACTATGTAGACACTTGAATTAGATACTTCACTTACAAGCCTTTGCATGGTATTTGATAGATAAGCTATGTGTTTGTGTGTTAGTTTGTATATGCTTAACAGTAGCCAAGTACTTAGAAAACATAACAATCTAACTTCACATAAAAGATATTTTGCCAATGCTGCTAGAAATCATCAGGAAAGAGCCTCCTCAGTTCACTCCCTATTGGCAAACAAGAAAATGTCAAAACTTTCATGGCGCCGAGACCGGTTTGGCTCAGTGGATAGAGCGTCAGCTTGCAGACTGAAAGGTCCCAGGTTTGATTCTGGTCAGGGGCATGTACCTTGCTTGCAGGCACATCTCCACTGTGGGGCGTGCAGGAGGCGGCTGATCGATCATCGATGTTTCTGACTTTCTATCACTCTCCCTTCCTCTCTGTAAAAAATCAATAAAATATATTTTAAAAAAAAGAACATTTAAAAAAACTTTTATGGCTGTACTTACTATCCCTTTCTTAGGCTCAAGTAGACTCTGAATCACCTTTTTCCACTTTCTTTGTACCAAGGGGCAGAGAAACATTGTTTTAACATAAAGTCAGCTCAATATATCCACCCCAGAGGGGCAGGTACCTTCAGTGTTATAAACTAAGAATAATATCTAAAGATTAAAAAAATGAGAAAATTTCTGTTCCATCTGATATCACTGTAACTTCCTTGAAAATGTTTTGTTAGATTTTAAAACCTTATTAAATATGCAGTGAATCATCTTGATGTTGCTGCAGGTATTTTTCCAGCCACGATTATCACAGATGCGTGCTTCTAATAGGAATCATGTTTCATTTGCCAATTCCACAAACCTCTAAGCAGCATCTTAAGTCAATGTTTAAAAATGTGATTGCTTATTGTGTTACTGTATCGGACCTCACTGTTAAAGCTTTTTTAATTGTCTGCTCTGATTACTTGCTTGAAAATACATGTAGCCTACTGAAAACCTTGCAAATTAAGGCACCTTCTTGGCAACAAAATTACTCTCCAAGAATCTTGTAGACACAGGAAGGCTATTTTTTTTGTCTAGAGATTATACCAAGTCTCTTTAGAACTAAGAATTGAGTACAGTATACAAAAGTATGGTCCATTCCACTGTCTAGTGTCTTAGTCACACTTTACATTCATAAGGAATCTCAGATTAGAAAGTGGCTGCTCAACCATTAACACCCATGATGAGGTCCATAAAAAATAGAAAATAACAAGCATGGGAGAGGAAGTGGAGAAATTGGAATAATCATACATTGCTGGCTGGTAGTAACGTAAAATGGTGCAGATGGTCTGGAAAAGTTTGGTAATTCCTTAAAAAGCTAAACATAGATTTACCATATGACCCAGCAATGCCACTCCTAGGTATGTAACCAAAGGAACTGAAAGCAGGGATTAAAGAGATACTTAAATGCTAATGTTAATTGCAGCGTTATCAACAATAATCAAAAGGTAGAAACAACTTAAATGTCCATCAACAGATGAATAAACCAACAAAATGTAGTATATCCATATAATGAAAAGTGCAGACTTCAAAGGGAATGAAGTACTGATATATGCTACAACACGGATGAACCTTAAAAACATTACGTGAAGTGAAATAAGCCAAACACAAAAGGATAAATACTGCATTATTCCATTTACATGAGGTATTTGGAATAGACAAATTCATAGAAGCAGAAAACAGATTAAGGTTAAGAGCGGATGGGGGAGGAGAGTATGGGGAATTACTGCTTAATATTTTCAGTTTCTGTTTAGAATGATGAAGAAATTTTGGAAATAGATAGTGGTGAAGGTTGCACTACATTGTAAATGTAATTGATACCACTGAATCTACACTTAAAATGGTTAAAATATTTAAATTTATGTTATATATATTTTGCTACAGTTTTAAAGTATTAATAATATAATATACCAAAGTGGGTAAATTTTATAGTATGTGAATTTCAACTCAATAAAGCTGTTAAAAAAAATTGCTGCTAGACTAGCAATGGTAACTGTAATGACGGTGATGACAATAAGAGTAATAACTACCATTTGGAAACTATCATCCCCACTCCCCCTCTAGGGTCCTCGTTGACTTCACCCGCGGGTCAGGACACCCCACTCCCCAGCTTTTCCTCACAATAGTTCTTTAGTTCTTTAAATTAAACATAACAGTACCGTCTCACTTTTCACATAAGGTGCAGAAACTCAGGTAGCTCCTGCAACTTTCTCAGAGACACACACCTCATAAGTGATGAAGCTGAAATTGAAATTGAGATGCAAAATTCCTGCTCAAACTTCCTCACAAGGCCTATAATCCTTAAAATTTGGAGCAGTTGCATCTGTTCCTATAACTCCCTTTTGCAGAAGGAAAAAGGAAGGAGTCCCGCTCTTCCACTCTAGTAAAGGAGGTCTAATGCCTTCGCGTGGGCATTTCAGGTTCTAAAATAATGCTGCTCTTGACCCATATACAGGCTACGAGATAAAATCTGAATTGGGAAGATATGAATATGTCTGCATGTATGGTGTCCAATAGGGACTAATAGAGACAGAAAGCTGTTGAAGTTAAGAACTTGGATTTTGTTGACAGACTTGAGTTTCTAGCATGCTTCTGACACTTTCTGGCTGAGTAGTTTTGTCCAAATCACCAAACCCGTCTAAGACCCAGTTATCTCATAAGATAAAACTAATACTTCTACTTCCTAAGTCTGATGTGAGGATTAAGGGCAATGATGCCTGTAAGACATCTGAAACAGCGCCTGGCATGGAATCAACACTCAACACGTAGCACCTCTTGTTACAATGGAGGATGAGGTGGAGCTTTAGTAAAGTGGAGTAAACAGGCAATCAGGGCTGATCAGGGGGCCTTTTGACTGCCAGCCAAAGCCTTCCTTCCCCAGCTGCCACCTGCCATTCCTTGAATGTCAGCACATGCCATAGCAAGCAATAGTACTCCTGGTCTCCTTGTTGAACTCCCATGAGGACACTTTGCATACTAGCCTTTTATATATATAGATTACTTTAAAATGTTAGAAAATGGTAATTGAGAATTGGCAGGAAGTACCATTCCTCCCCCACTCCCCAGCTTTCTTTATGCTTAAATCCTATCTAATAAAAAGGAAATATACTAATTGACTGCCATGCCCTCAAAGATGGCAGTGCCCACAGCCACAAGATGGTGGCGCCCAGTCCCCTCACCCCTGCCAGGGTGGCAGGCATGTGGCATGGCCACTCTGTGCACCTTCCTCTGGAGGCCCCCAGGCCCTTCAGTCCCCCAGCCTCCCAGGGCCGGGCCTGAGGTTCAGGTAACCAAGGCGAGCTGAGCCGTGCGCTGCTGACAGTGGCAGCAGTAGCAGAGGTGTGATGGGAGTGTTGCCTTCCCCTGGTTGCTGGGTAACCTCCCGCTCCTGAGAGGTCCCAGACTGTGAGAGGGGACAGGCTAGGCTGAGAGTCGCCCTCTTCAGTGCATGCACTGGATCTCTAGTAGAAATTATGATATGAGATAAAGACAATATTAGGAAAAATTTTGTTTGTCCTGTGTTTTGCTCTCGAGAACAAAAAATAAATTAAAGTCCTTCTCCAGAGATACACAGGACTGGAAGTATCTGAAGTTACCCGTAAGGATAGAAGCAAAAACACTGTGGGAAGGCAGGCAGATTGAGAAACTAAGGGGCCCTGAGGGAGGAGAAAAGGGGCAGTGGCTCTATAAATAAGGGTAAGTTTGTGTGGACTCTTAGGAGTTTATGGAAACAGAAGGAAATTATTTTATCCTATTCTCTATATACACATTGTATATTGAAGATAATTGTAAAACTTACTTTCTTTATGTTTTATTTTAAGAAATTAATAGTATGTGCATGTCATCCCAGACATTATAGGCATAACTAAGAGATAACTAAGGGGATAAAAATATTATCATTAATAGTAGGGAGCACCCAGATTCCAAAGATGACTCAGAGTTAGATCTGAAGAACATATATTGGGCCCTCCTCAAGTAGTTTCCATATCTCCTAATAATCTAGATATGAGATGAAGGAGCTCAGTAAATACACTGGCGCCTCTCATCCTGACTCACTTTTTAGTTATAAATTTAAGATCTACACACGGGAATAAAAACTCAAACTGTGCAGAAGGAAATAAAAGTAAAGTGTAAAATGTTTCTACTTCCTAACTTTGTACCAACCCCCAAATTCTAATTTCCAATTTAATGGGCAGTTTTCTACTTAATTTTTCTGGTAGTTACTTCCCTTATTCTAAACCAGTGGTTCTCCAATTTCTGTGTACACAACAATTACCTGCAAAGCTTGCTGCTTGCTTAAAAAATAGATTACTGGGCCTTACTCTAAAAAGATTTGGGATGTAGCCAAGGAAACTGAATTTTAAAAAGGTCTGTGGGCAAATTTAATTCAGTTAGTTTATGGAATAACTTTGAAAAATGCTGTTATAAATTATACCTTAAATCTGTACATTTTAACCCATCAACTTATTAACATTTCAATATTGAAGATGGGAAATTTTAGCCCTCAAATCCTCTCTCCTTTCTAGCTTTTAATAATTATATTATTAGCTTTACTTTCCCTATTGATTGCCACTGTAATTTATAATGCAGCGAAACTTCTAGTTATCGATCCGGGTCCTTTACATGGTATATATTGACTTTCACGCTATAGCCTCTATGACACTTGTCCCCACCTTTAACCCTTCTCCACCTCCCAACCCTCTGTCAGCTCTACCATGACTATAATCAAGTTCACTATGACAGGATGCTGGCAACTAAGAGCCAATGCAAATACTATTACTTTTGTCATTAATGTAAATCTTATTTCCTTGTGAATCAAGCTGCTTGCCTGTACAGTAATGACATTGACTATATCACAAAAACGCTGGCACAACCTGTGCCACTGGACCCATTGCCTAGTTTGACTTGCTTCTCTGTTCTTACACTGTATCAATGCTTCTCAATCAAATCATGTATTTTTGTGCTTCATATTGATGTGATGACTTTCTTATACATGTTCTTTTGTGGAGAGTTTCTTTTTTTTTTTCTCAATGACCAGCATGAGAACCTCGATAAAAGAAAGAGCAATTGGACTGGAGGTGATGCAAAGAATTCAGTAACTATCTAGAAGACAGAAGTGACTAACTTTGGGATAGCAGTGTATTAGTTAGGTAAGCTAAGATACAGTAAAATATAGACTAAAATATACATAATGATTCGAACAATATAAAAGTTTATTTCTTGTTCACATCACTGTCCAAGGAAGATGCTACTTGTCAGCTGGAGGTGCCCCTTCATTTGGTGATTTTGGAATTTGGGCTCCTTCTACTCTGGTCACGCTATCCCTCAGAACTTTGTGAGAGGAAGCAGGAGGGGAGGGAGATTGTGAAGGGGCACACCCTCATTGTTAAAAGCTTTTCGCCAAAGAATTATGTATAATACTTGTATACATATTCCACTCGCTAATATTTAGGATTATGGCCACAAGTTATATCAGTGGAAGCTGAGAAATACAGTCTAGTTCCACGCCCAGAAAGAAAAAGAAATGGTTTTTGTAAAACATCTAAAAGTCCCAGCACAATCAGTGAGGAAAAGAGAGAATCTTGTAATAATTCCTAATATTCATATTAGCAAACTGGGCAAATGGTAGTAGCAGGAGGGAATTTAGGTTTTCTCGGAGGGATGTGGAGTAATGAATCAGGTTTGGAACATGTCTATGAAATACATGTGTGGAGATATCCACTGTATCTGCCTATGCTTATCCTTAAGGATTACGGACAAATGGCATTGGTCAGTGTGTTAATTCACTGTCTTATATGAGCTTTAAATGTATACCCCGCATATAGAAGATTCATTTCAATCAAATCTCTGAAAATGTTTCCACTGAATCCTTTACTACTCATAGGCTCAGATGGGAAAAAACACAATAATATTATTCCAAAGCAGAGAGCAAGGTCATCTCCCATGAAAGCTAAATGATATATATGTTCTACTGAGAACTGAAGCTTTACACAGTGCACAGCCATTCACAATGCAAAGACAGGAGGTTGGGAGCATTGTCCCGGTATGGCTGTGCTTGATTTCAAATCATGGGGAACTGGCAGAGGTGGAATTCTTCGCTAATTTATTTGTTTATTTTTAAGAGATTTCCTCTAGAAAAATGTGCCTCATGTACACGAGGGAGGCGAGAAGGAGCAATTCAAGTAACTGATGCCTGAGAGCAGACTCGGTTCAGTTCTGGTCCCTCAGAGTAAATTGCTTTGATGTGAAATTAACTCTCAGGTTCTTAAGCGGCCATATACTACCTTGTCGGCAAAACCAACCATTTAGACAAATCTTAGTGTTTTTAATACAATTTGGTGAATCATTAAGATTTCATTGTTCTTGATGATTATCTTGAGGTTAGAAAATACCTTATCGCTGAAACCGGTTTGGCTCAATGGATAGAGAGTCGGCCTGTGGACCAAAAGGTCCCAGGTTCGATTCTGGTCAAGGGCATGTATCCTGGTTGTGGGCACATCCCCAATGTGGGTGTGCAGAAGGTGGCTGATCAATGTCTCTTTCTCATAGATGTTTCTAACTCTCTATCCCTCTCCCTCTCTGCAAAAAATAAATAAAATATATTTTTAAAAAAAGAAAATACCTTATCACCTCCAAGATAGATGTTTTTTAATTTGAAGGAACCAGGTGACTGGGTGAATTAAAATGTTTCTAATTTTTTTTACTTCAAATGTAACGTGTATATATATTTATTATTCATAAACCTAGATAATTATATTTAAATATTTCCTATACCTTTTATATATCAAAATTTGTTTTATAATTAATTGTGTGATAACATCACAGGACTGGGGTGGAGTGGGAGCATTAAATACTTCACTGGAATGATCACAAAATGGGTAGTTAGGTGAGTCCACATGTTTTAACACATTCACTCAGGGATAATATAATCTCTCTCTCTATATATAAGGCTACTATACAAAATGTCCCCTCAGGAATTTAACCCAGAGACCAGGAGTTCAATTGCTCGCTATGATGTGCGCTGACCACCAGGGGGTGGTGCGGAATGAAGGAAGGCCCCAGCTGGCAGCTGGAGGCCCCAATAGGCTCTGATCACTGGCCAGGCCTAGGAACCCTACCTGTGCACAATTTTATGCACCGGGCCTCTAGTTTATTAATAAATAGCTACCAAACATGCTTAAGAATTGTCAAAAATGTTATAATGTGAACAACAGGACAATGAAAAGTGACTATAAAATAAAACACTATGGAAATCTATAAATCACAAATATACCAAGAAGAAGTTCAAGAGAAGGAGGAGGGAGGAAGGGGAAGATGGAGGAAGGGAAGAAACAGGGCTTTCTGCCCTTGGAAATAAAAAAAACTTGACACTATCATAGTCTGAGTGTTAAAAAAGACTCCAGCACAAACTGCCCAGATGACATAAATAAAAAAGGCTCTCTTGCTTTTCTTCACCAAACAAATATTTTTCTACTCATACCAGTGGAAACCCCAGATCCTACCCAGCCAGCCAATCTGTGTTTACTTTCCCAGTTATGTAACCTGCCTTTCCCCTAACTCTCCTACTCCACAGGGGAGGCAGAGTTCTACAAACAGCCTAAAATGAAATCATCATCATTATGGCTTTTGCATGCTGCGTTGTGGCTTGGTCCCATAATTCTAAGGGCTAAACCCACAGAGACAAGAAAAGATTAGCAGAGGCTCTTTGCCACTCGCCCTGTGGGGGTGCACTTGGAGGGCTCCTCCGCTGACTAACCCCCACGGAACCCCAGGGCCGGATTCTGTATCACGACAAAACACAAGGTCGCATTACATGCCTCTTCACGTGGGTGCCAGATGGAGCTGCCAGGAGGAGGAAATGACTAGGTCTTGAATCTATATTGCTTCTAGGGTCCTGGGGAAAAAAGGATAGCCCGTTCCATGTCAATGGAGAGCATGCCCTCAGTCCTTGACATTCTCCCTCATCGGGAGTTCATTGTTTCAATTAATTTCCACCTCGATTAATATTCATCCAGTGTCCAGAGTGCGTGAGGCCCAGCTGGGGGCGGGGGAGCAGATAAGGACAATCACTCCCTCTGCCCATATTTCTAGTGTGGAGTGTATTCATCAATATGGAGATATCAGCGCCCCGCTGACCTGACTGGTCTTTATGAACTCTTCAGAAGTAATTATTAAGCCATCTGCCTTATGCAGGCATATATGACCCTAGAGGAATTCCAGTAGAAGAGGTACAGCTGTCTGAGAAGATCTGTTTTCGCCCGTGCCAAGGACCTGATTTTATAGAGCTCTCTGTAATAAGACATTTAGAGGATGTCAATAAGACACAATCCTAACCACACAAAAATATGCATATTTCATTTTTCTTTGCATGGGGTGGGGAGGAGGGAGGGAGGGAGGGAGGGAGGGAGGGAGGGAGGAATACTGTTGATAGAATGTATTTGGTGGCTACTTTCAGATGATAACACCAATCAATGTCCTTTCAGTTTTATGTAGAACAGAGCTGAGTTAAAAGATTTCCAAATGTAAACTGATGAAATATTTCTAAGTTTCCTTTGCTCTGAAATTGATTACATAATATTTATCAGTGGCAGACAGTAAGTGGTAGTCCCATGTACGCTTTTCGGTATTTAAGAGCAAACCTGAATTAGCATTAATCTGTTAGCTTCAGAACTATCTACCTATGCAAATAAACAAACTTTCACTGTATTTTCTATATTTGAAAATTTAGATGTTGATAGTAGACATGAATATTTTTATATAAGTCCACACCAAATTTGAGGCATTTTTAAGGCTATTCTGAACCATTCTAAATTATTAATTCTGGCTTAAGAGAAGTAATCAAAATGACTCAATAGCCACAGGAAACTAATTTTGTTATCTTTCCCGGTAATAGATTCAAAACTCCTTAGGATCCAGTGTTCTGATAGTACTTTCCACGTGTCCATTTTTTATTTGCTTGTCTCAAATTTAAGGTAAAAGTTTGCATTACCAACAGCCCTTCTTCACAGTTAATGGGTGCCTCAATTTGTCTTAAATGATGTATTATTGTACAGTGGTACCTCGAAATACGAGTTTAATTCATTCCGTAACCTTGAGGCGTGGGAAACTATGAGACACTCGAGTGGAAGTAAACTGGTGGGTCGTGTGCAGCCGGCCGATCCGCGCTATAACTCCTATCTCAAATGTTGCTCGAATTTCAAAACAAAAAATCACTAGCTTGATGGCTCGTATCTCAAAAGTCTCGCATGTTAGGGCACTCGTATCTCAAGGTACCGCTGTATTTCAATTTAGGGCAGTGCCCATCTTTGCATAATATTCCAGCCTTCATAGCTGGGTTATAACTAATTTACAGACATAGGGTGTTTAGTAAGTCAAACGTCTTTTCCTGGGAAATTAGCTTGTAGATAGCGTCCTATATAATAAAGAGCTAATATGCTAATTAGGCCGGATGGCTGAAGGACCATGAGGCCACAAGGCAGCCGAGGCGGCTGGGTCAGAGAAGGCCTATCCTTGCACGAATTTCCTGCACGGGCCTCTATAATACAATAATACGATCTAACGTCATCTTACAGTCCACTGTGGTATGGTGTCAGTACAGGTACCCACAGAAAGAAGTGGCACACTCAGACAAGGTACTAAAGGAGAACTTAAGGTTCGGGCCATTTATAAAAGTGTAAGCAACATTTTTAAAAAAGGATCATGGGCTGTTACAGTGTCTCCGGGCTAACTAACAGCATCAGGGAGCTGAGGCCTGCAGACAGGAGGTGAGGGAGCCATTACTAGAACCTGGGAGAGTGTCCATAGAGAGACAGCTGTGGCCTCCAGTTACAGCAGGGCTGGGGAGCCGTTTTGCTGCTGGACCATTTGGCTATTTATAGCATCATTCGCTCAGTATAATTCACTTAATATAATTGTATGTTGCTATGAAAAAAGCTCCTAGATTCACTGAATTTCAAGTCTGCCTGTGGTTGCCTTCGCAGGGCCTGGCCAACTTATTTCCCGGACCCTGTATGGCCCGCCGGCCAGACTTTCCCCGCTCTCGAGTCAGAGGGAAGCCATGAACTCCTGGTGCTTAAGTACAAAGGGAGCCAGAGGAAAAACACTCTCTTCTTACTCCTCCCACTTTTCTGTTTCTCATAGGCTCCTCCCACTGGTCAGACTGGAAGCCAAAGGGAAAGGCAGGCCTGCTGAGACAGTCTACACAGGTCAGACTCCTCTACAGAGTAGCAGGAAGAATGATGCAGGTTATGGGAGATAAAGGAGACACGAGTAAGTCATTCAGCCAGCCGAGAAGCCTGCTTCATCATTGCATATTTTGGGTCACTGCTCTAATGATAATAACAGAAACTTGTTTTGTCACAATATGAACGGCAAGGCTAATACAGTAAGTACTGTACTAAGAATATAATAATGTAAGTAATATACAGGCATACCTCATTTTATTGCATTTTTCCTTATTGCACCTCGCAGGTACTGCATCTTTTTACAAGTTGAAGATAAGACCCTCCACCGGCAAAAATATTACAACTCACTTTATTGTGATGGTCTGGAACCAAACCTACAATATCTCTGAGGTCTATCTGTGTGTAATAAGTAGTACGCTGTATCGTAAATGCAATAATCTATAGTTATGATGCATACCAGAGCACATACAAGTTCAATAGGTCACAGGTGTTTACCAATAACATACAGGAGGTGCATGCAGCAAAATAATCTGTTGTAGGAAATTAATGTGCAATTCTGAATCGACATTAACAATTTTTTAAATGTAAATATATTTACAGCTTAATCTTTATTTTTATTTTCCCTAAAATTTTAGTTAATATAATAATTATAACTTTAATTCAATGCGTTGTTCATATCAACACACGTGGATTAGTTCTGAATACAAAAAGTCAATAATTTGACAAAAATTTTACTTAACTCTAGATCATATAATTATCTAATAATAAATAAATATTCCATTGGAATATTAGTTTGGACGGAAATGATTCCAAACACTATCTAGATACATTATATATACAGCATTAATGATTTTTGGACTCAACATACTCAGATAAATCATGATGTTTGGGTTAATTCACCTCTTGGCTGTGTCCCTCTCTTCCATTTCTTGAGGCAACTCTGGGTAACGCAACATTTTTTTAATAACTCATTCACAAGTTGACTCTTCCAGAGCTGTAATGCCTCCATTAGTATCAGTTAATGCCCATTTCCTCGCATAAGAATGAATGAAAGAGCCTCCATCTATAAAAGCCTAGCCATCCCTTGAAATCTGTTCATCATATTAAATCCTTCAGGCTCCTCCAAAAGAGTGCTAACTCTTCAAGGACTCTTCAAACAGAACACGTGGCTGCTAATGTGCTGCTACCCAGGGAGGCTATAACCAATGACTCCCCCCATGGTGCTCTCCAAAGGAGCCCTCCTGACTGAGTGACTCCGCCAATCCACCGCTGAAACTCCTCGTGGCAATCTTCACCAAGACAAATGCCAGGATTTTGTAGAATCTTTGAAACGGTGCTTATCAACCTTTTTTGTTTTATTATTGCTCCCCGCCTAAAGATCCTTTTTACAGGCATTTTTCCAAATAACCTTCCCACAGCATGAAATTTTAATACTAAAAATTAGCTTTCTATATGTTTACATACTGTGATCCCCTTTGGAGGGGGCACAAACCATTATACTATCTAAGGGGACTGTTTTTTCCCCACCAACGTTTTATGTCCCCTTGGAGGTAATATCACCTCCACTGAGAAGACATATATTACTTGGAGGACTTGAGGACTCCGAATTATATATACTAGTTTACTAAATTTCTACTTTATGTGGAAGTGAAGGAAGAAGAGTGAAGTGATATTGATAGGAAGGAGATGAAAATGAAGAGTACCAGGACTGCCCTGAGGTCCTAATCAATCAATCAACAATAGATTCACTGAATTCTAACTGTGCTATGTAGGTATGCAGATATAAAAAAAAATACAGGGTACAGTGTTTAAAATAAAAAAAAATCCATTCTTTAAATATCCCTTCTTTAAATATTCATTCCATATGCGCAGGCCATCTTCTGAAGTGTCCCATATATTTGCCCTGAATTTCAAACATAATTACATTAAGACTTCAGTCTCTGGAAAACAGTTTTCTATGTACAGGTATGCTTACAAAGATGTAAAAAAAAATCACAAAAACGCAATAGAAGCTCAAGCTTAGTCATTTCGCTAAAAATTCAGGGGAAGGAATGCATGATCTGCTTTCTAAACAGGAGCTTCTAGGTTTGGTGTCAATCCAGGAAAGAGTAATTGCTACACCAGTAATGCAATTCCTTTCATTTCCAATCTCAGTAATATAAATATTCCTATTAATTCCTGCTCTGTCACCATAGTAACAATGAAGTCTTCCAGGACCTGAATTTAACATGAGTAACTAACAGCATTTGGGCACGGGGCTAGGTTCTGGGAAAGCGATTCCCAGACATAGGTCAGTTGTCCACCCACATTAGAATCACCTGCGGAGCTTTTCAAAAGTACAGATGCAGAGTGCTGCAGCCAGAATTAGCGAAGGAGAATTTCCCAAAGTGAGGCCCGGAGATCAGCTATGTGTTTTTCAGCAGCTTTTCCGTTTATTCTGAGTCACGCCCAGATTTGGAAAGCACTGCGGGGATAGTCAAAGGTGTTCTTTGGTTAGAGAAACAAACAAAAAATGCAAAATAGCGCCCTGATGCAGATTTTGCCAGTCACTGAATTTCTGACCCTGGGCCAAAAAATTATCATTTCATTGACTTCCCCCTCTTTTAAGTATGTTTTCCAGCTCCTCTTTATTCCTAACTTCCTCTCATCCATGTCTCTCACAGTCTAACATGCCCCAGGGCCCCGCCCACCTGTCAGCCTTAGTTTACCTTTCAGCTGGTGCTGCCGCTAACAATGTCCTTGCTCTTTCCTTTTGTTTCTCACTCCAAGCACTTCAAGAAGATTAAATTGGCTCAACCCATTGCTGTCACCCTCATAAACCATGTTCATGCAGGCTACTTGGACAACTAGGACCTCGAAGCCACTAGGCCACTAGAGAACCTGTAGGTTGGCTGCTTTAGAGTTGGATACTCTCCCTGGGCCAGTCAGCTGAGACCAGAAGTATGGAATCACATGGTACAGAACAAGGTCATCCCAGTATCTGGAACCACCTATGGACACTTTCTTCAATAAACCTTATGTTTATGATTATAGCTGTCAATTTGAGGCATTGCCTAAAACGGTCCCTTCTTTAAATTCTGTAATTTTATTAGTAAACTAGTGGCCTGTTGCATAAAATTCGTGCACAGAGGGGTGGGGTTCCCTCAGCCCAGCCTGCACCCTCTTCAATTGGGAACTCCTTGGGGGATGTCCAACTGCTGGTTTAGGCCGTGTGATTGGGTCTTAACCAGCAGTTGGACATCACTCTCACAATTTGGGACTACTGGCTCCTAACCACTCACCTGCCTGCCTGCCTGATCGCCCCTAATTAGCCTCCCCTGCCATCCTGATCTTGCCAACTGCCTCTGCCTGCCTGATATTGCCCCCAACTGCCCTTCCCTTCCAGCCTGATCTCACCCCCAACAGTCCTCTCCTGCCAGCCTGATCTTGTCCCCAACTGCCCTCCTCTGCTGGCCAATTTGGTTCTGATTGGTCGGTTTCTACGCCAGTCAGTGTCAAAAGCTCTGTCTCCTAGGCAGCCTTTGGCTCCTCACAGTTGACCCGGATTTGGTTCTGATTGGTCCATTTCTATGCCAGTCAGTGTCAAAAGCTCCTCCTCCTAGGCAGCCATTGGCTGCTCACAATTGACCCAGATTTGTGGGGTAGGGGCTGTTTATTAAGTGGTTATTACAGGGGTCAGACCACATAAGTGGTGTCAGCCCCCGGAATTTGATTTCTCAATGTTGATCACAAAGCCCCTAAGGCTGGTCCTGGTGGGACCCAAGGTCAGAAATGAAACTGAAAGGCCTTGGTCACATGCTGCTTCCAGGCATCCAGGCTGGGCAGCAGGGAGGAGATGCCCATGACATGCCAAGTCTACCCATCGGACACCACTGAGGTCTGGTAGGGCAGCAGCTGCACGCCTGCCTCTGCCAGGAACCCAATCACGGTAGGCAGCTTGGTAGGGTTGGAGGGCTGAGCCCAGAACAGGAGCAGAGACAGACCCCTGCAGAGAGGCACTTCTGGTCTGGAGGCAGCTCCATTGAGTGCCTGCAGCACTAGTGTGGTGCCCTGGACAAAGGCACCTTCCAGGACCACGCTCAGGAGGCCTTCCCCGCATCCTTGCTCTCCTGGCACAGTGTGCTTATGGGAGGTGGTTACATTGAGGCCAGCCTCCTTCACCAGCAGCTTAGCATTCACCAAGGTCACATCCGCATGATTAGAAGGTCTTTGAGGAGGCCCACAGTGACTGCGGGGCTCAGGCAGTTCCTGCCATTCTTCAAAGATAAGCCCTGCATTACCACCTGGATGATCCCTTTGAGGGACGCTGCCCAAGCTCATATCAGAGTGCCCCGAGCTTCTGCCAGACCGATCCAAGGTTTGGGGTGTGGAGAGAAGGCCTGGGTATTCACGACCCCCCACGAGGGTTCCTCCTTCACCAGGCCCACGAACTGGACAGCGATCTCCTCCAAGCAGTGGCCCTGGGCCTCCTTGGTGCTGGCGCCCAGGTGGGGACAGCTGATGACATTCTTGTGGTCCACGAAGGCATGGTCTGAGATAGCTCCTTTGTGAACATGTCCAGTGCTGCACCCGTGCACTGCCCAACTGCAGGGCGCCCTCATCCATGATCCCTCCACGGACACAGTTCACCACGCACATGCCTTTCTTGCACAGGGCGAAGATGCTGTCCTTCAGCGGGCTTGTTGTGGAGGGCAGGAGGGGGGTGCGCACAGTGACGAAGTCACAGAGGGGCCAGATCTCCTTCAGGGGCAGCTGCTGAATGCCAAAAGAGGCAGAGACCTCTGGTGAGATGATGGGGTCATATCCTACAGTCTTCCCAAAGGAAGCATCCGGAAAGCCACCTCTCTCCCGATCCTCCTCAGGCCAAGAATTCCCAGGGTCTTTCCATTCAACTCAGTTCCCATGAACTTCTTCCGGTCCCCTTTGCCATCCTTCACCGAAGCTGTTGCCTGGGGAACCTGCCTGGCCAAACACATGATCATTCCACAGGTGAGCTCCACAGCACTAAGATTTTTCCCATTGGGAGTGTTCATGACCAGGATGCCCTTTCTCATGGTGGCCTCCACATCCATGTTGTCCATACCCGTGCTGGCCTTGCCCCTACCTGAGGCTTCTCTGCTGTGTTGATGACATCCACAGTCACCTTGGTGGCCGAGCAGATGATATGGCCTTCATAGTCCTGCAGCTCGGCTGTCAGCTCCTCTTTATTCAGGTTCTGCTTCTCCACTACCTGCAGCCCTCCATCTTACAGGATCTTCCGGCAGCAAGGGTCCAGGCTGTCACTGATGAGCACTTTCTGTAGATGTGTGAAGGCCATTGCTGGAGCCAGCCTCAAGATCGAAGCTCTCGCTGGACAGAAACACCTCTAAGCCCCTAGATTTGGTTCTGATTGATCAGTTCCTATGCCAGTCAGCATCTCTGGGCCTATCAACGGGGCCTGATCAGAAAGGTGGGGCTGATCAGCAGCCCCAGTGGAGTCCTGAAGAGAGATGGAGGCATGGCTGCTGGCCAGACTGGCACAGAAAGAAAGAGGCAAGTGCTGGTCAAAAGCTGCTACAGAGGCAAAGCTGCCACAGAGGCAATGGATCAGTCCCTGCTTCTCTCTTCAGGCCTCTCTCTGGCCCTTATTTGCAGCCCCCTCACCATGCCACAGCAACCCAGCACTGACTTCCAGTGTGATCGAGCTTTGGCAGTAATCGTCATACACCCTGGCTCTTTATTGTAGAGATAAGAGGCTTGGTGCACAAATTCCTGCGTGGGTGGAGTCCCTTGGGATGGCCTGTGGAGATGGGGCCCCAGCTTGCACCACAAACCTCACAGCCCCAGCTCATGCCCCCAGCCTCGCAGCCCCACATCCTCACCTGGCACCCCACCTTGGCCTGGCGCCATCCCCTCACCTGTTCCACCATCCCGCCTCTGAGGCGATCTATTGGGGCCAGGCTCCCCACCGCTCTCTCAGTGCCTGGGAGCCAGGTAGCAGCCCTGACCACTGTTGCCACCACTGGACACCGTCTGAAAGGTGATCGGGCCCCCACTTGCACCCACCTTGGCCTGGTGCCACCCGCTCATCTACCCCACCATCCCGCTGCAGTACAGCACTCATCAGAGACCATTGGGGCTGGCAGCACCTCCACTGCCACCTGCTGCCAGCACCATGTCACTGATGACCTCCATGTTCTGTGCCGCCTGCTGGTGGTCAGCGCATGTCATACTGAGTGGTCAAACTCCCAGTCTCCCACTCAAACTCTCCGTCAAACGACCACCCAAGGGGGCAAATTGCACATTAGGCTTTTATTATATAGGATAATATTCCAGCCAAGCACATGGATGAGGACAAGTGTACACATCTCAATTATCCTAAATAACGAATCTACTTATTAAATGAGCTTAAGGAACCATGACACAGCCATACTGCTTTCTTTTATTACTTCAATAACCTCTTATTTAAAAAGGAATAAATAAAAAAGATTGCCACAAAGTATACATGTACATGTTGGTGATAAGATGGATATAGTGACCAATCACTTTGATTGCCTAGGTCACTCCCAGGGAGCCCAAGCCTTCAACTATGAGTGACCTAGGCAATCAAAGTGATTGGTCACTATATCCATCTTATCACCAACATGTACATGCATACTTTGTGGCAGTCGTTTTTTATTTATTTCTTAATAAATAAGAGGTTTTTGAAGTAACATTCATGAATATTTAAAAATAATTACATTTACCTATTTTCCCTTTGCCTCTCAAGTAGGGTATTTCTTCACCATCCAAACCAATGGATTCCATTGCCTCCCATTAACTTCAATACTAAACTCATCAATTACCATTAATTATAGTCATCTTTAACTTTTCTTTTCCCCTAGATCCTTCCTCTCAGTTCACACACATGCTCAATTCATTCCCATTTTCAAAAGAAAGCTTTCATCAGACCAATAGTTTATTTAAAATTTTTTATTAATGTATTGCATGTATACATATCTTCCCTATGCCCCATCTACTCCCATGCATACCCTAACCCTCCAGCGTCTTGTGTCCATTGCTTATGCTTAGATGCATGCATACAAGTCCTTTGGTTGATCTCTTATCTACTCCACCTCTTCTTAATATTCCTGCTGTAATTTGACAGTTGGTTTGATGCTTTACTGCCTCTGTATCTATCCTTTTGTTCATCAGTTTATAATGTTCTTTATTATCCACAAATGAGTGAGATCATGTGGTGTTTCTCCTTCATTGACTGGCTTATTACACTTAACATAATGCTCTCCAGTTCCATGTAGGTTGCTACAAATGGTAAGAATTCCTTCTTTTTAATGGCAGCATAAAATTCCATTGTGTAGACGTACCATAGTTTTCCGATCCACTCATCTCCTGACGGGCACCTAGGCTGTTTCCGAATTGTAGCTATTGTAAATTGTGCTGCTATGAACATAGGGGTGCATAAATCCTTTCTGATTGGTGTTTCTAGTTTCATAGGATATATTCTAAGAGTGGGATTGCTGGCACAAATGGGAGTTCCGTTTTTAGTTTTTTGAGGAAACTCCATACTGTTCACCACAGTGGTTGCACCACTCTGCATTCATACCCGCAGTGCACGAGGGTTCCTTTTTCTCCAAATCTTAGCCAACACTTGTCGTTTGTTGATTTATTGATATTGCCATTCTGACAGGTGTAAGATGGTATCACATCGTTTTGATTTGCATCTCTCGGATAATTAGTGACTTTGAGCATATTTTCATATATCTTTTGGCCTTTCTTCTGTCTTATTTTGAAAAGATTCTATTTAGGTCCTTTGCCCATTTTTTTTTATTGGATAATTTATCTTCCTTTTATTAAGTTGTATAAGTTGGCTGTAGATGTTGGAGATTAAACATTTATCAGTGATAACATTTGCGCATATGTTCTCCCATGCAGTGGGCTTTCTTGTTGTTTTGTTGATGGTTCCTTTTGCTCTGCAAAAGCTTTTTATTTTGATGTAGTCCCATTTGTTTTATTTTCTCTTTAGCTTTCATTGCCCTTGGGGCAGCAGTATCAGTGAAGAAGTTCCTTCAGCATATGTCTCAGATTTGCTGCCCATGGGTTCCTCTAATATTTTTATGGTTTCCCATCTTAGGTTTAAATCCCGTATCCATATGGAGTTTATTTTGTGTAGGTGTAATTTGGTGGTCTAGTTTCATTTTTTTTGCATGTATCTGTCCAATTTTCCCAACACCATTTATTGAAGAGACTGTCTTGACTCCATTGTATGTTCATGTCTCCTTTGTCAAATATTAATTGAGCATAGTGGTTTGGGTGGATATCTGGATTCTCTATTCTATTCCATTGGCCTATGTGTCTATTCTTATACAAGTACCAGGCTGTTCTGAGAACAGTTGCTTTGTAATACAGCTTGAAATCTGGTATTGAGATCCCACCTACTTTATGCATATTTCTCAGGGTTGCTGTGGCTATTCAGGGTCCTTTTTTGTTCCAGATGAATCTTTGGAGTTTTGTGAATCTATAGGCATTGAATCTATAGATTGCTTTGAGTAGTATGGACATTTTAATGACGTTGATTCTCCCAATCCACGAGCATGGTATGCTCTGCCATCTATTTACGTCTTCCTCTATCTCTTTATTCAGTGTCCTATAGTTTTCTGCATATAGGTCTTTTACATCCTTAGTTAAGTTTATTCTACGTATCTTAATTTTTTTGGTGCGATGGTAAATGGGCCTGCTTTTTTAGTCTCCCTTTCTGTAAGTTGACTATTGGTGTATAGAAATGCCATAGATTTCTTGGCATTGATTTTGTATCTTGCCATATTGCCAAATTCATTTATTAAGTATATTAGTATTTGGATGCAGTCTTTTGGGTTTTTTATGTACAGTATCATGCATCTGCAAATAAGGATAGCTTTACTTCTTCTTTTTCAATTTGGATGCCTTTTATTTTTTCTTCTTGTCTAATTGCAACGGCTAATACTTCCAGAACTATGTCGAACAGGAGTGGTGAGGGTGGGCATTCCTGTCATGTTCCTGTTCTTAGGGGAAATGGTTTTAGTTTTCTCCCATTGAGTATGATGCTAGCTGTGGGTTTATCATATATGGCTTTTATGATGTTGAGGTATGATCCTTCTATTCCCACCTTACTGAGAGTTTTTATCAAGAAAGGGTGTTGGATTTTTTCCAATGCTTTTTCTCATCAATTGATATGACTATGTGATTTTTATCTCTAAATTTGTTTATGTGATGTATGACATTTATTTTATTTGTGGATATAGTACCATCCTTGCATTCCTGGGATAAATCCTACTTGGTCATGGTGTATGATCATTCTGATGTCCTGCTGGATCCTAGTTGCTAGAATGTTGTTGAGGATTTTGGCATCTATGTTCATGAGGGATATTGGCCTGTAATTCTCTTTCATTGTGTTGTCTTTATCTGGTTTTGGTATTAGGGTGATGCTGGCTACATAGAAGGTGTTTAGAAGTGTTCCTTCTTCTTGAAATTTTTGTAATAGTTTGAGGAAGATAGGTATTAATTCTTCCTTGAATGTTTGGTAAAACTTCCCTGTGAAGCCATCTGGTCCCAGGCTTTTGTTTTGTGGAAGCTTTTTGATAACTGCTTCAATTTCTTCCATAGTTATTGTGCTATTGAAATGTTTAGATTCTTCCTCATTGAGTTTTGGAAGGTTGTATTTTTCTAGGAATATGTCCATTTCCTCCAGGTTGTCCAGTTTGTTGGAATAGAGTTGTTCATAATATTTTTTGACAATCCTTTGTATTTCGGTGGATCTGGTGTTATTTCACCTCTTTCATTTCTGATTTTGTTTATTTGTATCCTCTCTCTTTGTGTTCCTCAATCTTGTTTATCCTTTCAAAGAACCAGCTCTTGGTTTTGTTGATCTTTTGAATTGTTTCTTTGGTCTCTATGTTGTTTATCTCCCCTCTGATCTTTACTATTTACTTCCTTCTGCTTACACTGGGCTTTTATTGTTGCTCTCTAACTCTTTGAGTTGTAGGATTAGGTAATTTATTACCATAGTTTCTTGTTTTGGCAGTAGACTTGTAGAGCTATGAACTTCCCTCTCAAGACTGCTTTCGCTGTGTCCCAGAGATTTTCTATTGTTCTGTTTTATTGTCATTTGTTGCCATGATGTTTTTAATTTCTTCCATGATCTCTCTGGTTACCCAGTCATTGTTTAATAGCATGCTAGTCTCCATATGTCTGATTTCTTTGGATTGTTTTCATTGTAGTTGATTTCCAGTTTTATGCCACTGTGATCTGAGAAGATTCTTGATATGATTTCTATCTTCTAGAATTGAAAGAGACTTTTCCTATGACCCAACATATGGTCTATCTTTGAAAACTACCCATGTGCATTTGAGAAGAATGTATATTCTGTGGCTTTGGGGTGAAATGTTCGGAAGATATCAATTAATTCCATCTGGTCTAGTGAGTCATTTAGGATTGATGTTTCTTTGCTGATTTTTTGTTTAGAGGATTTGTCCAATGGTTATAGTGGGGTATTAAAGTCTCCTACTATGATTGTATTGCTGTCAATCTCTCCCTTTATATCCTCTAGGAGTTTTCTTATATATTTAGGTGCTCCTCTATTGGGTGGGTATATGTTTACCAGAGTTATTTCTTCTTGTTGGATTGGTCCCTTTAGTATTATGAAGTGGCCTTCCTTATCTCTTGTTATGTCATTCACTTGAGATCTAATTTCAACCCCAGCTCTTTTTTTTTTCATTTCCACTTGCCTGAAAAACCGTCTTCCATCCCTTCCCCCTCAGTCTGTGTGCATCTTTTTTTCTGAGGTGGGTTTCTTGTAGACAGCAGATATATGGGTCATGTTTTCCAGACCAATATTTCAATATAGTGATGAGACCACCTTTTCTTTCTTTGTGATTAGCTCTCATGATACTCCTTCTCAATTGATCTCAAAGCCCCCACTCTTTAATCCCCTACAATCTGACTTCTGCCCCAACCATTCATTCATCTGAAATTATTTTGTCCAACGTGACCACTGGCTGCCTACTTCTAAGCCCTTTGACTTTTTTATGCTTTTCATATTGAAATTTGACACTGCTGATCACTTCCATTCTTAAAACTACATCTTACTTTGGCTTACATGATATCATTCTTTTGTGCCTGTCCTCTCACCTCTCCTTTTCTAATGGATCATCTTTACAGATCATTGAGATGTAAGGTACCACCGTTGCAATACCATCTCCACATATCTCATGACCTGAACACTGGTATTTTAATCAGATAATTTAAACTCTTTCCTCTATTTTTTCAACTTATATCTATATCCATTTAAAATATATTTTTGCTGATATCACAGAGGAAAGGAGAGGAATAAAGAAATATAAACATCAATGCTGGGAGAGAATCATTAATTGGCTGCCTCCTGCATGCCCCCTACTTTGGATGGAGCCTGCAATCCAGGCAAGTGCCTTGACCTGGAATCCAACAGTGACCCCCTGGTTCATAGGTCAACGACCAACAACTGAGTTATATCTATATCTTGATAAGTATTTAAAGAATGTTGTCAGAGGCAGCAACTGCTTTCCATGCTTCCCCTTTCCTCCCAAGAACTTTTTCTCATGTCAAATGCGTCAACCAGATCTGACACAACTTGAAGATGGTCCTTGGATCCATTTTAAGTAACGCAGATACTGTGCTGTGTCATCTAGACCCCTCAGCTTCTGGTAATGTAGCCATGAGAGTCCTCAGCTATCACCCCTGTCAAGAAATTGCCTTTGGTTGGAAAGAGCTGCTTCACTTAATGTCATGAACCTTTCCAAGGGTCAACCTGCATCAGATGAGCATAAAGGAGCATAGACATAGCTCTTTGCTGTAATTCAGGGCAACCCTGAAGGACTGTCCCAGTTTCAGTTCCCTGTGGAGTTGGTAGCAGTCTCTTTGGGGCCAATATTAACACCCCACTTCTTTCTTTGCCCAGTATGCTTCCTCCCTTTACTCTCCATGTGCTGATCTGTAGAGCACTCCCAGTAATCCTCTGGCATGCTAATCTCTCTCTGAGAGTCTGCTTCCCAGAGAGCCAAAGTCACCTATAAGTCACCTGGGCAATCAAACTGATTGATCACTATGTCCATCTTACCATCAACATGTACATACATGCATACTCTGTATTTCAACATCTGCTACATTGTCAGACTTCGTAGAAGGTTCTCTCTCATTTGGCACCAGCAATTTAAAAAATGGCTAACAATATTAAGTGCTTGGTGTAATGCATGTGGAATACTTTGAAAAGGCATAAAAGAAATTTGAAAATGTTCAAGTGAATCAGGAAAGTAAACATATTCAAAATAAAAAGGGCAAAGTGGCAAAAACTCTGAATTAGGTAAATTTTTAGAAAGAAATAGTCCTCAACAATGTCATATAAGTAGAATAATTAAATGGTGAATTTTCCAGGACAGTTCACCATACTAACAAAGCATGAATTGGGAAGGTGTGGACAGAAGAACCTGATTCCTTGTTGTACCACAAAGAGACTTTTCAGTGTGTGAAATCTACCTTTAGATGAATTCAAAGATAGCCCAGTCTGACTCTGGCAGGAAGGGGACCAAGAACTGTCCTTTAAAAATTAATCACTAGCCATACAAAAGATTTAGTGACAAATTTAAGAGGGTAGAAGGATGAACAAGTAGCCTAATGTCACTAAAGGTCACCTAATGTCACTGAGATCTCCCCTTATAGACTAATGTCAATGAAGGTTCCCTAATGTCATTGAAGTTGCCCCTTATAGCCTAATGTCACTGAATGCTGGTATTCCTGTGATAGATGCTTTTGGACCCAGTTCCAAGAATCTCCCTCATACTTAGCTGAACCTTCAAAAACAGTTTTAGCTGTGCTGTTTGTTTAATCAATTTTTAAAAAGTGTGAATAAGGTTATGCAGAGCACCACTCTACCAAAGAAAAATGCATGATGTTCATATTCAAAGTATTGGTTAAAGCAGTGATAAATATCTCCTAATGCTCACTTGCACAGGTGTTGAAAGAAATGACCATTAAATGGCCACGATTCAAATGTGCAAATGGCACTTTGATTTGCAGCTATGGCCACTGTTTGGTGTTCAGCCTGTGGGGATTGGGCCAAAACTGGCAGTCCGACACCTCCGAGGGGTACCAGGCTGTGAGAGTGCACAAGCCAAGCCAATGGACCCCACCAATGCACAAATCCATGCACCAGACCGGTTTCAGCCCGATCTCTGCAGACCAGGCTGAGGGACCCCACTGGTGCATGAATCCATGAACTTTCCTCTAGTCTTTTAGAATTTAAGGAGAGAGAGGAAAAAAAAACAGGTAAGAAAAGGCGAAGGGAGTTCATCACAACAAACCAGCATTATATGAAATACTAAAGGGTATTCTTTAAGAAGAAAAAGAAGATAAAAAATGTGAATAATATAATGACAATAAATGCAAATCTATCAACAGTTGAATCTAAAAACAAAATGAATAAACAGACTCAAATACAGTGAACAAATTTTTGTTACAGAATAGCCACATAGATGTAAAGGACAGCATAGGGAATATAGTCAATAATATTCTATATTCTAATAACTAATGTATGTTGTCAGATGGATGTTAGATTTATTGGGATGATTACATGTTATGTAATATCTATTCACTGATATATATACCTAAAACTAATATAATAATGTATTTCAACTATAATTAAAAGTTAAAAAAATATTAAAAATTAAAAATGAAATTGCCTTATGATCCCGTAATTCCACTCATTCAAAAGAATGTATGCACCCCTATTTTCATAGGAGCACAATTTACAATAGCCAATATTTGGAAGCAGTCCAAAAATAGCTATGGTACATTTACATAATGGAATACTATTCAACCATAAAAAGGAAGGAAATCTTACCCTTTGTGACAGCATGGATGGACCTGGAGAACATTGTGAGTAGAAATTAACATATTTTTCAATTTTCCGGTATGATTGAAATTTTTAAATTAAAAGTTATAAAAATAGGTGAATGGACAAATCTAGATAAACTCTTGCACATGTGCTTCAGAAGACATACAAGTTTATAGCAGCAAATGTGCTCTCATATCATCAAAAAGTTAAATAACCCAAATGTTATTTGTACTTAAATGGATAAATAAATTATGGACTATGTATATAATGGGATGCTACAGAGTAGTAAAAATGAATCATCTAGAGTTACAACATGGATTTTATAACATCACAACATGGATGAATCTCCAAAACATCATAATCACAAGATGAAGGAAGTTACAAAAGATATCAAGTAGTATTATTTCATTTACTTAAAGTTCAAAAACAGGAAAAACTAAAAGTCACTATTAGATAAAACCCTAAGAAAAGCAAGCGTCCAAAGGTAATTTTTATATATGTATAATAATACATTCATCCACTAGCCAAAAAAAATAGCAGTTTTATTTGGACGTAATACCACACTGCCCTTTATCAGTTGTGCTCTTCCTGTTAATTCTTTATGGAATGGTGTTCAGGAAACTTTAGAAATTACACAATATACAGATGATGTATTATAGAATTACACACTTAAAACCCATATAATTTTATTAACCAATGTCTTCCCAATATATTTAATAAAAATAAAAAGCACCTGTAGACACACTTTCAGCTCTTGGTTAGACACAAACTGAAGGTCAAGATACTTAAAACCATACCTCATGGGAAACATTTCAAATAATCTGGCTGTTAAGCTCTAGAGAAGGATATGAGGCAAGGAGATATTTGATAACTGAATTTCAATATCTAAAGAGATACCACATGGAAGCTGGATTTGAATTATTCTTTACTAGAGGCCTGGGGCATGGATTTGTGCACCAGTGGAGTCCCTTGCCCTGGCCTGCGGACATCTCTCAAGGGGTCCCAGATTGTGAGAGGGTGAAGGCCAGGCCAGGGGACCTCACTGGTGCATGATCGGGGCTGGGGAGGAACCATAGGAGAGCTCTAGGGCGTGTCTGGCCCTTCTTGCCCACTCTCAGCTGGACTCCAGCAACAAGCTGACCTACCAGTCAAAGCATCTGCCCCCTGGTAGTCAGTGCGCATCAGAGCTACTAGTCAAATGGCCAAATGGTCAAACAGTTGCTTAGGCTTTTATATATATAGATGACCTCAAGGGACAGAACTGGGGCAACTGAGTGAAAGCTTCAGGAAGACAGATCTGAATCAATGTAAGGTAAAGCCAAACCGAAATATAACAGCCTCACAGGGAAGTGGATTGCATATTTCAAGATGCATTCTAAAGGAGATTGGCCAAGCAATGGGATGAGATTAGGCAGGGGGAGAAGGGAAAGTGTGTGAAATGACTTTTTAGGATTATGAGTGTTTGGATTCTGGACAGGTTCTAGGTATGGGAGAGGATTCTGAGCTACTAGTTAAGAGGCCTAAGTCACTGCCCTTGCTCACCCACTAACTGGCTATACAATTACCATTTAGGAACTTAATTTATATTTTTTTCAAATTAGGCAAGAGTATGAGAAGTTGATAGTGATATCACTGTCTTGATAGAGACAATGATCGCATATCAGGTTAGTGTGCCACTGATGTCAACCTTATGACAGCGAAGCTATTTCATTGAGGCCAACTTAATTTACTAACATTGGGAATCTCATATACACCAACATGTTTTAGAGCATTTCTTCATTCAATAAAGAAGAGTGAAAGTATAATGTACATATCACAACTATGAAGTTTAAAAAACAGGTTTAACCAAAGGGAAAGACTGCATGGTAGCTATGCTTAATGCTCAAGGAGAATCAATTTGTTGTTTAAAGTAATTACTCACCCTCCAAGAGTAACTTTATCCTTGGCTTATATGAAATATCAGTATGCTTGGAACTTAGTATTACAAATATTTTATTTTTATTAGCTACTAAATAATTAGTGTTAATAAATAGTACATAATAAGCAAAAAGTAATGGTAACATATTGTTCACATTCTGGGTCTTATAAGAGTATGCAAGAATAGCTTATGGCATCCTTGATATCTCAGGAACCAGAAAGAGTTGGCTACGTTTGTGTTGCTCATAAATTTTACAGAGGGAAAACTCTTTTTCTTGGTACTAACCCAGGACTATGGACAGAAAAGAAGCCTCATTTCCTGACACAATATTCATTTCTATAACAGGTATATAGTCACTTTTATCTACTTTTCAACTTCATGGTACTTTATAGCAATTTCTAATGGGGAAGTATATCATTCAGAGTTCTGGCAAGGCATTACAATTCTACTCAAATTATTCAATGAGGAGACAAAGTAGGGGAGGGTGAGGGGAGGGGGAGATATCAACCAAAGGACTTGTATCATGCATATAATGGACACAGACACCAGGGGGAGGGGACAAAGACACATATATAATACCTTAATCAATAAAGAAAATAAAAATAAAAAAGAACTACTTACAGGTGTATGAATAGGTTTAAGGGAAACAACAAAGAAGGCTGAGGCATCCTGAGATAAGTTATAGCTGAAAGTCATTAACAACTCTAGGACTGAAGAGGAAAAACGAAGAAATAGTAGTGTTACAGATACCAGTGAGCTGAAACCATGGCGTAGAAGATATCCAGCAGAACTGTAGTTATGGAGAGACTTAGCCACAGCCAGAACCAATGCATGAAGTATGTTGGCAGATGGAAGAGATAATCTCTCTCTCTCTCTCTCTCTCTCTCTCTCTCTCTCTCTCTCTCTCTCTCTCCTTTATCTCTCTCTCTCTCTTCATGCCTTGTGATTTCGTGTTGGTGCCCCTTTTAGTGGAATCAGCAAAGCAAGCTCAGGAATTTAATACATGTTCAAAATTCTTTGTTGGATAATTAGCTCCTAATTCTAATTTTGAATTTCTTCCCATAATATCATACTCTCATGGGGATGTGGTCTAGAAATGTCTGGTGATAACTACCCACCCTGTAAATAATTCAGTCCACATGCCACTTAGAAAGAAAAATGATTCATGGGATCACATTTATTGTCATTTCATCCTCATCTAAAATTAATTCAGCCTCTAATATAGAGTGTTATAGACAGAAATGGTTTTAGATCTCATAAATCTTCTACAAATATAAAAATATCTAGACATGTTCAGCAAAAAGAAGAGAGGGTATAAATACTACATGCAGACATAAAAGTTTGGTTATATAGATATGCGTATCTGGGGAATGTGTGTGTGTACCTTTAGTGAGTATGTATATATCCTATATCATAAAAGGCTAATATGCAAATAGACTGAACTGCAGAATGACTGATTGCTATGACATGCACTGACCAGCAGGGGGCAGATGCTCAATGCAGGAGCTCCTCCCTAGGGGTCAGTGTGCTCCCAAAGGGAGAGCACCGCTAGCCAGAAGCCAGGCTCATGGCTGGCGAGCGCAGTGGTGGTGGTGGTAGCCTCTTCTACCTCTGCAGCAGCACTAAGGATGTCTGACTGAAGGACTGGGCCCGCTCGCCTAAGCCATCAGTTGGACACCCCCCAAGGGCTCCCAGACTATAAGAGAGTACAGGCCAGGCTGAGGGATCCCCCAGGTGCATGATTTTTGTGCACCGGGCCTCTAGTATATCTAAGT
>PVJN01020937.1:0-35304 GCA_004026805.1 Lasiurus borealis
GGGGAGAAGGGGAGGAGGGGAAAAGGAGAGGCGGAGGAGGAGGAGGAGGAGGAGGAGGAGGAGGAGGAGGAGGAGAAGAACAACAACAACATAGCCACAGTAATAGGTGAAGTGTCGTACCGGAATGAGAATACAAATACAGATCAATGAAACAGAATTAAGAGTCTGAAAATAAGACCTCAAATTATGGTTAATTGATTTCAACAAGAATGCCAAAGCAATTCAGTGAGGGAAAGAAAATGCTTTACAACAAATGTTTCTAGGTACAGTGGTCGGCAAACTGTGGCTCTGTTGACTGAGTTTGCTGACCACTGACCTAGACTTTCAATTCCAATAATTACAAGCTGTTGTTGTTCCTTGTGATTAAGGCCCTATCCAAGTGGTCGGCAAACTCATTCGTCAACAGAGTGGCAAACCACAACTCTCGAGTTACATGTGGCTTACAAGCCACAGTTTGCCGACCACTGTTCTAGGACAACATGACATTTCCATACAAACGGATGAAGTGGGACCCTAACTCACATTATATATAAAAATTAATTTAAGAGCCCTGGCTGGCTTGGCTTAGTGGAAAGAGCATCGGCCTGATGACTGAGGGGTCTTAGGTTCAATTCCAGTCAAGGGCACATGCCCAGGTTTTGGGCTCGATCCCCAGTGGGGGATGTGCAGAAGGCAGCTAATCAATGATTCTCTCTCATCATTGATGTTTCTATCTCTTTCTCTCCTTTCCCTTCAATAAACGTATTTTTTAAATTAATTTAAGAGTATCAGCTCAGAGCCTGAAGGATCCCGGATTCCATTCTAATTAAAGGCACGTACCTCCGTTATGGCCTCAATGTCAGGGCATGTGTGGGAGGCAAGCAATTGATGTGTCTCTCTCACACTGATGTTCTATTTCTCTCTGTTTCTCCCCATCCTTTCCACTCTCTCTAAAAATCAATGGAAAAAATATCTTTAGGTGGGGATTTACCACAAAAATTAATTTAAAATGGATCAAAAAACCTAACTGTAAGAGCTAAAATTATAAAACTCTTGTAAGAAATTGTGAGCAAGAGAATCCATGTGAAACTGGATGACAGCTAGCTCATAAATGTTCATTTGGGAAAAAGCCCAGCAGAACAACATGGAACACCAACTTAAAACTTTTTCTGGTGTCTCTAAGAAGCTCATGGGCAAGAATGTTAATTTTGAATTTCCAGCATTTCTGTTATAAACAAATTACTAAATAAAATAGCATTCACAATAAAATTTTAAAAACAAATGTTTTTTAAAAGATTACAGCACTATATATTAATGAAGAATATTTTGTCCTAAAAGACTGTAAATGAGTGTAGTTGATGCAAGGCCATCTCACACAGTTAGACAATGGCTTTCCAAATAAGATGTTCAAAAGTTCATATTAATTTTTGTAAAATGACTTCAAGAGAATGTCTTGGTTATTCCAGATTCCACTTACCAGTAAGTCTCAAACTTGTATCTCAGATTTCTGCTGCAAAGTTTCCTGCTGTCTTGAGTCCACTTATCTGCAACACACAGTTTACCAAGTTTGTTTCTAATATTGGGTACTCATCTGTGGACCAATTTGACTAATTGACTTTAAAGATTCAAACTCTGCCTAATTTGTCACCATTGTATTTCAACTCTCTTAAGCAAGGGGTCAAGTTAAAGGATGGTGGAGTCTATTAAAGAGAATAAGAATCAGATTGCTTTACTGCCTGACAGAATGAGGGTGTAATGATCATTTGCATATTTCAAGACCATCAGAAAACACAGATATTTACATTCATAATGGTAGCAAAATTATAGTTACAAAGTAGCAACGACAATAATTTTATGATTGGGGGTCACCACAACATGAGGAACTATACTAAAGGGTTGTGGCACTGAAAAGGTTGAGAACCACTGTTGTAAGAAGAGGAAATTTTTTTAAATCTTTATTGTTGATAGTATTACATATGCTCCTTTTTACGCTCCATTAACCCCCTCCAGATAACCTCACCCCAGTCCCATGCCTTCACCACCCCACTGGATGCATGGATTATGCATATATGCATTCAAGGTTTTGGTTGATTACCTCCCAACCAACCAACCTCCCCTGCCTTCCCTCTAATAGTCCATACACTGTTCCATGCTTCCATGTCTCTGGATCCGCTCCATTCATCAGTTTATTTTGTTACTTAGATTCCACATATGAGTGAGATCATGTGATACTTGTCTTTCTCTGACTGACTTATTTCATATAGCATGATAGTTTCCAGGTCCCTCCATGCTGTCTCAAAGGGTAAAAGATTATTCCTTTTTTCTGCTACATAGTGTGCCATGGTAGAAATGTACCACAAGCTTCTTTATCCATTCACCTATTGATGGGCACTTGGGCTATTTCCAGATCTTAGCTATTGTAAATTGTGCTTCTGTGAACATAGGGGTGCATACATTCTTTCTGATTGGTGTTTTGGGTTTAGGAAGAGGAAATTTAGACTTACAAAAAGCAACAGGGATGTGCACTCATGGAAAAAAGACCATGTGAGAATATTCAGAGAAGGCTACAATCTGCAAGGCAAAGAAAGAGGTCTCAGAAGAAACTAAACCTGCCTACACCTTGGTTTTAGACTTCTAGCCTACAGAGCTAAAAGATAGTAAAATACCTATTGTTTAAGCTACCCAGTCATTGGTATTTTGTTACTGCAACCCTAGCACACTAATATACTTCCCTGACTTATAAGCCTCTCCAAAGGAAAATCCATGTCATATTCAACTTTTTTTTTAAATTAAATCTTTATTATTCAGATTATTACATTTCTTTCTCTTTTTTCCCCTCCATAGCTCCCCTCCACCTGACTCCCACCCCTCCCTCTATCCTTATCTCCCTCCCGTTGACCTCATCCATAGGTGTATGATTTTTTTTCCAGTCTCTCCCTGTACACCCCTTACCCATTTCCCCCTGAGAATTATCAGTCCACTCCCTTTCTGTGCTCCTGATTCTAGTATATTCACCAGTTTATTCTGTTGATCAAATTTTTAATTCACTTAATTTTTAGATCCACTTGTTGATACATATGTATTTGTTGTTCATAATTTTTTTGTCTTTTACCTTTTTCTTCTTGCTCTTCTTAAAGAGTACCTTTCAGCATTTCATATAATACTGGTTCGGAGTTATGAACTCCTTTAGCTTTTTCTTATCTGTGAAGCTCTTTATCTGCCCTTCAATTCTGAATGATAGCTTTGCTGGACAGAGTATTCTTGGTTGTAGGTTCATGCTGTTCATCACGTTGAATATTTCTTGCCACTCCCGTCTGGCCTGCATCGTTTCTGTTGAGAAAACAGCTGGCATTAGTATGCGTGCTCCCTTGTAGGTAATGAACTGTTTTTCTCTTGCTGCTTTTAATATTGTCTCTTTGTCTTTTGCTCTTGGTATTTTAATGATGATGTGTCTTGATGGACTCCTCTTTGGATTCCTTTTATATGGGGTTCTGTGTGCTTCCTGGACTTGTAAGTCTATTTCTTTTACCAGAAGTGGGAAGTTTTCAGTCATTATTTCTTTAAATAGGTTTTCAATATCTTGCTCTCTTTTTCTGGCACCCCCACAATTCTGATATTGGTACACTTGAGGCTGTCCCAGAGGCTCCTTACATTATCTTCACATTTTTGGATTCTTTTATCTTCTTGCTTTTCCAGTTGAGTGTTTTCTAATTCTTTATATTTCAAATTTTTGACTTGATTCTTGCCTTCCTCTGGTCTGCTGTTAGGTCTCTGTATAATATTTTTTATTTCAGTCAGTGCATGTTTAATTTCTAGTTGGTTCTTTTTCATCTCTAGTCGGATCTTTTCCATTTCTAATTGGTCCTTTTTCATCTCTAGTTGGTCCTTTTTCATCTCCTCTTGGGTCTTGCTAACTTTATCCAACTTTTCTAGAATATTCTTGAAAAACCTTATAAGCATGGTTTTGAACTCTATATCCAGTCATTTGTTTTCCTCCATTTCTTTTGTTTGTGATCCCTTCCCTTGTCTCGGCATTTTCACTATGCTGGGAGAAGTTCAGTGTTGGATTCAGCTTTATGATACCAGACTTGCAAAACTGCAAAAGCCTCTCTGTTGAGCTTGAGATGGATGGAGTCTCAGGGCTTAAGGGACTGCCTTGCCTTCCAGTCAGCCCCGCCCTACATGGCCTCTGAGTCTCACATGACTGAGTAATTGCTGGAGCGGTCTCTGTGCACACTCTCTCACAGTGTTTCTAGACTGCTGACTTTCCGGCTCCCCTGCACTCCGGGACTATATGAGTCTGGGTCCCCAGGATTTCACCCCAAACTGGGATTTAGTGGAGTTAGAAGTGACACAATTGGGAGGGTCTGTCTCCCGCCCACTCGCGAAAGCCAGAGGCACAATCAGCAGTCGGTCCTTTGTGCACAGTGCCATGCGCGCCACCAGACTTCTGATCTTTTGCGACTCCCTTAAATTTCCGTGCACTTGTCCCTTTTCACAATCCAAACTCCTACAGTATGAGTTTCGGCTGGACTGGGGTTTAGTTTCGTAGGATAAGGGGTTCAATGCCTTTGAGAGTCTCCGTCTCCCTCCCGCCAGAGAAACCCAGCCAGGTACTCTGGCACCCACTCTCTCCACGTGCGCATCTTGATAACTCAGCTTTTTACAGCTCCTCTGGGTCTCTGTGAGCCCCTCTCTTTCCTTCTAGTTGTAGAATTTCCACTTCACCAGCTTTCCTGTGGTTCTGGATGATGTCCGTTCTGTCCTTTCATTGTAGTTTTGAAATTGTTGTGCGAGGCAGTAGTGTAGGTGTTTACCTATGCCACCATCTTGGTTTCTCTCTAGCTCTTTATTATAAAGGAAAATAGCAATAATACATGATCCTAAAAACTAATTTATTCTTGAAATTCATTTTACTTCTAATGACCTTTAAATATTTTTGATATTCCATTTTAAAACTCCTCAGGGTATATTTTAATACATTAATCTTAATTTTTAAATGTGTCTGAGAAAAAAATGCAGTATTTTTATTGATGCCAAGAATGACACTATTATACAAAAATACTGGATTTTAAGAGGAAAATTTCCTTTGGAAAAAAACAGTTGGTCTCTACTATAAAATAACTCATTTTGAAAACTAATAACAGAGGTATTTTTAAGATATTAAATGCTTCCTTTTTCAATCAAAATTACTATTCAGTGTTCATTTCATTTATAGTAAATGATTAGCTGAATTTTTTAATGCCAATGAGCTTCTCCTAATGCTTTTGATTCACTGAAACTCACTTAGGCCCTCACTTCTGACTGGAAATATCACTCATTTCAGGGAAAATTAATATATAATTCATATGAAATGTATTAGTTTCAAAATGGAAATGAAGGTACATGGTTTACATTCAATGATCTCCACTATGAAATTTGACATTAATGTGCCCCTTCCTTCCTTCCTTGAATCTTCATTGTCTTCTCCCTCTAACTCTTTTTTTCTCCTTCCTTTCACATATCCTTACTAAATAAATACAAAACTTAAATAGCTTCGACCTGTGTAGTTTTCCCCAGAATGGTGTCAGCAAAAGAATTCAATTCAAGAACAAAAAGGAGTTAAAAAATAAGGCAAGTCCTTGACTCCACAATTCTACTTCTGGGAATTTATCTGAAGAAACCTAAAACACTAATTCAAAGGAATATATGCACCCTTAAGTTTATTGTAGCACTATTTTCAACAACCAAGATTTGAAAGCAACCTGAGTATCCATCAGTAGATGGGTAGATAAAAAAAAACAAAAAAAAAAACCCTGTGGTACATTTACACAGTGAAATCTAATGAACAAAATGAATTAAAAGCAAAATAGAGACAGACTCAAAGATAGAGGGCAGGCTGACAGCTATGGTGGGAAGACTGGGGGTTGGAGGGACTGAGAAAAAAAAAAAGAAGAAGGCAAGTTCTTTACTTGTGTTCTTCAAATACCAAGAACACAAATAACACTTTTTAAAATCCCTTGTATTCTCTCACATCTATTCTCCTCACACATCCCAGGTAGTCCATCACTTCATTTTGCATAAGTCCCTGGAAAACTTTTAACCCAAGTCTAGACTTATTTTATTATTTATTTTTAAATATTTTTCTTTTTTAAATATATTTTTAATAATTTCAGAGAGGAAAAGAGAGGGAAAGAGAGATAGAAGTATCAATTATGAGACAGAATCATTGATTGGCTGCCTCTTGCATGCCCCCTACTAGGGATTAAGCCTGCAACCTAGGGATGGGCCCCTGACTAGAGTCAAACCTGAGATCCTTCAGTCCACAGGCAGACACTCTATCCACTGAGCCAAACTAGCTAGTGCCTTGTTGTTTTATTTATATTCCATTTGTTTTCCGTTCTTGTTATAAAAATACTGTACAAAAGAACCAGAGTAGACGAAAGGCTGACAGTACATATAATAGCAAATTTCCTTCAATTACTCCTTTCACGTGCTTTTTAAGGTATATGAAGAATCCCAGACCTTTCTTTAAAGCCCTATAATCAAGTGGGGGATACTCAACATTTGTTCAGCACCTAGATAAGTCAAGGTCTATGCCAAGCACTATGGGGTCTATGCCAAGTACCATAGATATAAAAATAAATAAGAGTCTCTGCCCTAGGGAAATTGACAGCCCATATGGAGGTGGCCACATAGACAGATAACTATAATGCAATGTGATAAATACTAACTAAACTTTACATAGAAAACGCTATGGGAACTTGACAGAACTTCCTTAAAAATGACCCATTGTCCACTACTTTTAATAAATGATATTAGCTTTTTCCTTGTTACAGGAACTTTCATCATGATTGAAAATAATTCATCATTGTTTTGTCTCTATCTCTCTTCCAAATTGATCCCCAAGGTTTTTTGGGTTCATTTCTATTTCTAATAATATCCTCCCAATATATGGTGGCCTGCAGTGGGGATGATGAGAAAAAGGAGTGAAAACATATAAAACCTGGTCTTTATCTTCCAGGGGAAAGAAATTTTAAAACATGATAGTATTGTCGGAACTATATGAATTCACCTTAATGGTGAAGCATATGGTCTGGTGGGGTTTATTTTGTTGTGGTTTTTTTTTTAATATATTTTATTGATTTTTTTACAGAGAGGAAGGGAGAGAGGATTAGAAAGTCAGAAACATCGATGAGAGAGACATCGATCAGCCACCTCCTGCATACCCCCTACTGGAGTTGTGCCCGCAAGCAAGGTACATGTCCCCAACCGGAATCGAACCTGGGACCTTTCAGTCCACAGGCCGAAGCTCTATCCACTGAGCCAAACCAGTGTCGGCTGGTCTGGTTTTTTGTTGTGCTCCATTTTAAATATGGCCATCACAAAAAATTCACAGAAATTAAAAAAACAAAATCCACCACAAGGTCCAAGTAACCTACTAGTATGTGTTCCCTAATGTTTTTACTCCAAGTTCTTTCAATGCCCTTATTGTCTTATACCTGACTTCTACATCTTCCAGTTTCTTCCATTTAAATTCATCTAATCTACTTCTGGATTAATTATCCTAAATATTGTTCAAGTCACTCCATAAAAAACTGCAATAACTCCCCAATGTTTATAGGATAAAGTTCAAACTCTTTAGCATCACATAAAGATTCTTGAAAATTTGGCCCCAAGCATTCATCTTTTAAAACGTATTTCTCTTTACCCCTAACTCAATTATATGCTCCAGTTAAATCCTTGCCCTTTCTAAGAAACACCTACTGGTATACCTGCCTAGCAACCCCTTTCAGAGAAAAACTCTGTTCCAACAACATGTAACAAGGAAAAGCTAATAGGGTTTGTCTTTACAAGGAAACCTTGATTACTACTATTCCCAGTGTTCAGGACCCCCAAAAAACCCACCAGGAAGGAGCCGAGCCCGCATGCGCTCCCGTCTCTGGCAATCACCGCCACAGCGGGGCAAGAGAGAGAGCATGCTCTGGTGGGTCAAGGGCTTTATAGCAGTGGGCGGGGGGTAACATTCGCGGCCCCCGTGATTGGTCAGGGGGCAGGATCAGGGGTCTGGTTACAGCAGGGGAACTGTGCAGTTTGCCTAATTTGGGCTGAGTCCACTTCTCTGCATTCCTATTGGCAGGTTTGTGCAACTGTTACATTCCCATGGTTTACAGGGAGGGGCAGCAGGGAGAGTTGCAGAATGGCAGGTACAGAATGAAACATCATGACAGTAACAGAAAGAACTTCATGGAGTCAATCTAATTTAGCTCTATCAATTACCACTGGTGATTGATCCAAAGATGACTTCTGACCCAAACTGGCCCAATAAGTCCTTTCCTAACAAATTTAGATGGGAAACTGAGATAGATAGTCCAGGCTCAGTTTGCTGTCATTTTTCACTGTGTAGACCAGAAAGAAGAAAGAACTGATTGCAATAAGAGATAAAGTACTAGTAGATATGTAGAGCAAAAGCATATACCATTTTAAACAAATTCTGTTACTTTCATCCCAAAAGAGTGTACTTAATCATAAGAATTCACTCTGTCCACAATGCTAACGAGGGATAGGCTAATAACAGAAGAGAACCGAGGCAATGAGAGAAGTCAGGCCAGAACAGAATTTAGTGGTGATAGGATGTGAGAGATGAGCAGTGTGGTGAAGACTGGGATGGCCTTAAAGGCTGTCTGATTGGGAGGAGAGTAGAAAGGAGAATACAGTGGTACCTCGAGATGCGAGTGCCTTAACATACAAGATTTTTGAGATACGAGTCATCGAGCGAGCAATTTTTTGCTTTGAAATATGAGCAACATTTGAGATATGAGTAATCGCGCAGATCGGCCAGCTGCACACAACCCACCAGTTTACACGACTCGAGCGTCTCATAGTTTCCCACGCCTCAGTCAATGTGCTTGTTTACCTCGTAGTCGAAGCATCTTTTGTGCATTTACATACTTTATCACATTTCTTTTTATAACCATGAGTCCAAAGAAGGCGAGTGGAAATGTCAGTGCTCAGAAGAGGTGGTGTCTATTGATTTAAAGCATGAAATCATAGAAAAATATGAGGAAGGTGTGCGAGTGGCTGACTTGGTGAGGCACTACGAGCGTAGTACTTCAATGATATGCACTTAAACAGAAGGAGTCGATAAAGGGTATAATGCCAGCTAAGGGCATTACAATAATTTCTAAGCTCCATACCTCTCTCCATGAAAAGATGGAGAACCTACTGATGGTATGGGTGACGGAGAAGCAACTTAAAGGAGATACATTAACACAGGGCATCATATGCGAGAAGGCGCGAGCTATTTACGGTGATTTGCTGGAGCAGACCCCGCACACTTCCACGGACGAAGCATCGAAAGCCAGTAGAGGCTGGTTTGATAACTTCAGGAAAAGGTCCGGCATTCACTCCATTGTCAGGCATGGTGAGGCAGCAAGTTCGGATGTGAAGGCAGCTGAGGATTACCTCAAAACTTTTTCCGAACTGATGGACACCAAAGGATATATCCCCCAGCAAGTCTTCAATCGTGATGAGACAGGGCTTTTCTGGAAGAAAATGCCAAATAGGACTTATATAACGGCAGAGGAGAAGACGATGCCAGGCCACAAACCCATGAAGGATAGGCTAACTCTTGCACTGTGTGCCAATGCAACTGCAAGATCAAGCCTCTGCTTGTATACCATTCGGAAAACCCCAGAGTCTTTAAGTCACATAAGATTTTAAAAGATAAACTGCAAGTTATGTGGAGGGCAAACCTTAAGGCATGGGTCACCAGGCAGTTCTTTGTGGAGTGGGTAAACCTGGTTTTCGGCCCTTCTGTAAAGAAATATCTACAGGAGGAGAATCTAAGATGGCGGCATAGGTAAACACCTACACTGCTGCCTCACACAATAATTTCAAAACTACAACTAAAAGACAGAACGGACATCATCCACAGCCACAGGAAAACTGGCTGAGTGGAAATTCTACAACTAGAAGGAAAGAGAGTTGCTCACAGAGACCCAGAGATGCTGCAAAAAGCTGAGGTACAGAGACGCGCGCATGGAGAGAGCAAGTGACGGCAAACCTGGCCGGCTTTCTCTGGCAGGAATGAGACGGAGACTCTCAAAGTCATTGAAAACTCCTTATCCTACCACACTAAACCCCTGATCCAGCCGAAACTCATTCGGGGGGGGAGTTTGGACTGTGAAGGGGGAGAAGTCCACGGAAATTTAGGAAAGTCACAAAAGATCAGAAGTCTAGTGGTGAGCACGGCACTGCGCAGAGGACAGACTGCTGATTGTGCCATTGGCTTTCAAGAGAGGGCGGGAGACAGACCCTCCAAACTGCGCCACTTCTAACTTCACTAAACCCCAGTTTCGGGCAAAACCCTGGGGAACCAGACTCATGTGGTCCCGTAGCACAGGGGAGCCGGAGGGGCAGCAGTCTAGAGGCACTGCGAGAGAGTGCACACGTGCACAGGGACCGCTCCAGCTACTACTAAGTCACGTGAGACTCAGGGGCTATGGAGGGCGGGCGGACTGGAAGGCAAGGCAGTCACTTAGGCCCTGAGACTCCACCCATCCCAAGCTCAAGAGAGAGGCTTTGACAATTTTTCAAGTCTGGTTTCATAAGGCTGAATCCAACACTGAACTCCCAGCATAGTGAAAATGCCGAGACAAGGGAAGAGATCACAAACAAAAGAAATGGAGGAAAAAAAAAACAACTGAATATAGAGTTCAGAACCATGCTTATAAGGTTTTTCAAGAATATGCTAGAAAAGATGAATAAATTTAGCAAGTCCCAAGAGGAGATGCAAAAGGACCAACTAGAGATGCAAAAGATCCAACTAGAGATGATAAAAGGCCAAATAGAAATTAAACATACACTGACTGAAATAAAAAATATTATACAGAGACCTAACAGCAGACTAGAGGAAGGCAAGAATCAAGTCAAAAATGTGAAATATAAAGAATCAGAAAACACTCAACTGGAAAAGCAAGAAGATAAAAGAATCCAAAAATGTGAAGATAATGTAAGGAGCCTCTGGGACAGCTTTAAGCATACCAACATCAGAATTGTGGGGGTGCCAGGAGAGAGCAAGATACTGAAAACCTATTGAAAGAAATAATGACTGAAAACTTCCCACTTCTGGTAAAAGAAATAGACTTACAAGTCCAGGAAGCACACAGAACCCCATATAAAAGGAATCCAAAGAGGAGTCCATCAAGACACATCATCATTAAAATACCAAGAGCAAAAGACAAAGAGAGAATATTAAAAGCAGCCAGAGAAAAACAATTAATTACCTATAAGGGAGCACCCATACGACTGTCAGCTGATTTCTCAACAGAAACGATGCAGGCCAGACGGGAGTGGCAAAAAATATTCAACGTGATGAATAGCAAGAACCTACAACCAAGAATACTCTATCTAGCAAAGCTATCATTCAGAATAGAAGGGCAGATAAAGAGCTTCACAGAAAAAATAAAAGCTAAAGGCGTTCATTAACTCCAAACCAGTATTATATGAAATGCTGAAGGGTACTCTTTTAGAAGAGCAAGAAGAAAAAGGTAAAAGATAAAAAATTATGAACAACAAATACATATCTATCAACAAATGAATCTAAAAATTAAGTGAATTAAAAATTTGATCAACAGAATAAACTGGTGAATATACTAGAATCAGGAACACAGAAAGGGAGTGGACTGATAATTCTCAGGGGGAAAGGAAGGAGGGAGGTACAGGGAGTGACTGGACAAAAATCATACACCTATGGACTCATCAATTGGGGGAAAAGGTAAGGGTAGAGGGAGGTGGAGGGGAGCTATGGAGGGGAAAAAAGAGGCAAATGTAATAATCTGAATAATAAAGAATTAATTAAGAAAAAAAAGCAAAAATATATATATATCCACAGGAAAACAACCTAACCATACAAGCCCTCCTCTTCCTGGACAATGCTCCTGCTTACCCACCGAACCTCTAAGATGAACTCCTCGAACAGTTCAAGTTTATAAAGGTTGTCTACCTATCTCCCAACACCACTCCTATCCTGCAGCCCATGGATCAGGAGGTGATTTCTAATTTTAAAAAGCTGTACATCAAGCACCTGTTCCGGCGTTGCTTTGAGGTGATGGAGAATACAAACCTCACCCTTTGAGAGTTCTGGAAGAACCACTTTAACATCGTGATATGCCTCAGAATTATTGATCAGGCCTGGCAGGGTGTTACAATGAGGACTTTGACCTCTGTATGGAAGAAGCTGTGGCCTGAGGCCTTAGCCGAAAGGACCTTCGAAGGATTCGAACCCGAGGTGCCAGTAGAGGAGGAGATAGTGTCTCTGGGAAAATCCATGGGCCTGGAGGTGGATGAGAGAGACGTGAATGAGCTCGTCGAGGAGCACTCTCTGGAACTCACCACAGAGGACTTACAAGACTTGCAGTCTCAGCAACATGTGGAGGTTCTCCAAGAAATTGGTTTCGAGGAGGAGCCAGAGGTGGAGGAGATCTCTACAAGTGAGATAAGGGAGATCTTAGGAATGTGGGAGAGGGTGTCACACCTCGTGGAAAAGAAACACCCTGAAAAAGTTGCTACTGGTCGTGCATCGGAGCTATTCAATGAAACTTGCCTCACCCATTTCAGAAACATTCTGAAAGGGAGAAAGGGGCAAACCTCGTTGGACACGTTTTTTTTTAAATTGGCCAAAAATGCAAAGACCGGTAGCAATTAAGTTCAGTGAAGATTAGTTAAATTACATTCAGTTTAGGAATAAAGTGTAGCATTAAGAGTGTAATGAGTAGGTAAATACACTTTATAAAACCAGTTTATTCCTTTACATTCTCTTTTATTATGTTTTTATACAATATTTGTCATTTATAAATATATTTTTCTTATTCAAAAACACATAACAAGAACAACTGGGGTGGCATTTTGGCGGCTGGAACGGATTAACGGCATTTCAATTGATTTCAATGGGGAAATTTGCTTTGAGATTCAAGCAACTTGATATACAAGCAAGGTTACGGAACGAATTAAACTCGTATCTCGAGGTACCACTGTACTAAAGAATTGGGGGATGATAAAACGCTGAACTATACAAAGGAAATTTAGGTGGAAGGACCTAGAACAATTCCTAGGCCATGATAAGTGCTTCATACAGGTAAGTATCTTTGTTTCTCCTTCCCTACATTGTTTTGTCCCCTCCCTGCCCCCTGTTGTCTTGTCTCTAAACTCCTATAAGGCAGGGATTATACACTATATTTCATTGTACTCACAGTGTCTACTCAGGTCCTGGTATACTGCAAACATTCAGTAAATATTTGTTGAGACCGCAGTGGATATGGAGGGTAGAGGAAAGATTTCCTTTTATTTCTCTTGCCAGATCTTTCTCTGGAAGGAAGAGAGGAATCAAACTGATTAAATATGTTTGGTACATGGTACAAACAATACATCACTTTCTTTTATGTCTCAATCTCCCTTCTTTTGAAGGACATATAAATCCAGTTTGGTGGGATTATGTGGGCAAAGCTGTCCATAGTGATGACTTAGTTTCACCTCTAAGTAAGGAAGGGAAAAAAGGAAAGGGTATGTGCCAGCTGCTTCGTTTTAATTAGTAAAACAAAAGTATTTCTAGAAGCTCACCCCAGCAAACTTCATAGACCACAATCATCATATGGACATGCTCAGCACAAAGGAATATGGGGAAGTGAGGTTTTTATAACAAGTGACATTCCTACCAAAGAAAATCTTTTATTAATAACTATGAGGGTTAATATTGAGTGGGCAAATTCACGATTTTATTTCAATGTCCTTATAACTTGGTACTGCATTTGTGAAAAGCAATTTAGACTAATTATAAAAACATTCATACCTGAGAATTTATTCTGAAATAATTCAAAATATAGAAAACCTATCATTACAAAAATATTTATGTTGGTTATCTTAAAAATAGGGGAAAATGTGTATAACAACCTTAATATCCAAAGCTAGGAAATAAGTATGAAAATTTTAGTAAGTTTACAGATTATATAGTATACAGGCATTAAAAATTATAGTTCCTAAAACTATAAAACAATATGAGGATGTTTTATGTTAGAATGTTAAGGAAAAAAATAAACTACATAATTTTATATGCACTAAAGTTTCACATACATAAAAATTACAAAGGGAAAAGTTACTGAAAGAAAATACTCTCAAACTGTAAAATTGGCTATAACAGGCTATTGGGGTTATAATTTATGCTTCTTATTTCACTTAGATTACAATTTTAATTTTTTCCTTTATTTTACATACATCCTTTTCTCTGTTTTATTTTGGTGTTATACATTTTGCTTTTGCTCAGCAGGACTTTGCCTCCATGTACTCCTCATTCTGCTCCCTGCACCTCAAATATTTATTCTGTAATTGCACATTTCTAAATCCTAAATATCTTAGACCCTGCTCAAGTCTTTCATGAATCATCACCCCTGAACACTCCCCACAGACACATCAAACTAGAAGTAACATTTGCTTCTGAACAGCAATAGGGTCCCTACTCTGCTTCTCTAATGGCAAGTCCCACATCTACCTTGTTTTACCAATTTTTATAAGTAGGATTTTTTATTTAGATGATAAATTTCTTAAGAAAAAAATTCTTGTCCAATTCAGTCTTAAATCTCCTGAGTATATTATATTGAGTAGATTGTCAACATTTATTTGTTGAATTAATGTATTTTATATATTTTTCTTAGTACCTAAGGAGTCAGTGATTTCTTGGGTAAGAAATAATTCAGGGGGTAAAAATGGCAGTGGAATAGATGGGTGTGTCCCAAGCCTTGTCCCTGAGCGAACAGAGAGAACAGCTGAGGGTCACACAGGGAGTGTTTATTGGCGAGTTCAGGGACAGTTATCCTCCAGGAGAAAGTGGAGGACTGCTGGACGGAGCTCCCCTGACCAGGCAGCCCCCACTGTTGCTGGGTTTTTCTCCCAGAGCCACCAGCTCAGATGCAGAGATCACACCATCTTGCAGGGGTAAGTGGATGTTTACAGAATCCTGAAAATCTATAGGTGCTGCACCCACAAAACAGCTGTGAGCCCCAGAATACCACTCCCCAATTGGCACAAACACTTAGATTCAGAGGAGCTATCACGCTACACAGAAAGGTCAGATTTCACCTGAGATAAGGTGAGGTCTCTGGTCGCAAAGGACAGAGAAACATGAGCACTGTGGGAGCTGGAGGACCAGGGGTACTCTGCACCTAGAGAAATCCATAGCTGTTGGGACTGGCATGATCCATGAATGTGGAAGGGGTCCTCAGAGCTGCTAACAGAGGAGACCTCTAGAAAGCAACCCATTTTGATCTGACACAGAAGGACAGCCTGGGAGTTATTAAAGTGTGCCGGCTGCTTGGACAAGAGCAAGGAAGGGGGACTGTGGAGACTTGTGCTCTTTCCTCTTCAGATCCTTGCTTCTGATTGCTAAGCCCAATAAATAGGATCACCCAGTTGGGAACACACTGGGAGACTGCAGGGGAAAGTTGTTTTTCTGGGACCTGGGGATTGGAACGGGGAGTGACCTCAAAGAACCAGCTCTGGGGCAGCCCACTCCCACAAACCAATATTGAGTGCCACAGGGAAAGCAGGATCTAAGCACAGGCTAGAGAGGACCTATAGTCTCAGAGGTCAATCCCAAAACACTGCCACCCAGGGGCTGACTCATAAATTGACTCTTGTGTAATCACAAAATAATAGAGATTAAGATACACTAACTGCTTAAAAACCAGGACTGGCTTACAACACTGAGCACCAGTGGAACACAGGGAACTGCAATACTATCCTGACTGGGAAACTAATGTGCCAAACAAAACAATAGAGGAAATGAATGACCTTCAGTACTGCACATTCTATATTTTTACTTTTTTTAATTTTTAATTTTTTTTATTTTTTCATCTTTTACTTAAGAAACTAATTTTTTTCTTTTTTCCTCACTTGATTTTACCTTTATAATAATACTAATTGAAAATAAAAATGTAATATAATTATTACATTTTTATTTTCAATTAGTATTATTATTGCTACTATTTTACCTTTTTGGGGAAAAAAAGTATCATTTTATTTTCTCTTTATTTTACTTTGGGATTAGAGTTCTACATTTCATTTACATCTTTCCTTTAGCATCATTCTATCTCAATTCTACCTTTATGCCATCACTCTTATCCTAACATTTCCCCTTTTGTTGTCCTATTTCTCTTATCCTTTTTCTACTTTAGATTTTCCCTAGTCTTTCTTTTTTCCCGTTAAAATTTCACCCCACTTTTATATCTAATTTCCAATCCCCTGCTTTAAGTCCATATACACCTCTCTCTTCTCTATCTTCACTGTCCAAAAAAATTGTTTTTCTCTCTGTCCTTTTGTTGTTCTTTGTTTGAATGTTGGTTATATTAATTTTTTATACTTTTTTGTGAGAATGTTTTCCTTATTCTTCTTGTTCAGTTTTCCTTTATGTTTGCTTTGTTTTTGTTTGTTTTTTTCTTCTGTTTCCCACACCTCCCTTGATATTAGTTGTTGTTTGTAGTTTGGATCAATCTCCAGGGACTTGTTCCTGGCATTTGTTTTTATTAGTGGCTGTTCTATTGCAGTTTCCTCCTCATATATATAATTGGTTCCACTTCTCTTTCTATTTTCTCTTTCTTTTCTCTCTTACTTTTTTCTTTTTTTTCACTTGTCCCAATTTCATTTTGGCACTCCTTTAATTTCTTTTTTTTTTCTTTTTTTCTTCTTTTCTCTCTTCTTCTTTCTTTCCTATTCCCTAATTTTTATCTCTGGTGATTACCTTTATTTGTAACTGTTAATATCATGAATACATTTCTGTTCAGTACCTTGTGTGTTGTACCTGGTTATATTTTATTTTGTGCCTTTAAATCAATGCAGGATAGATAGAACTACATAACCAGACACCAGGAGAAGAGAGATCATGGGCATACAAAGAAACAACCCACATATGAAAAAAAAGCAGGCATCACCAGAAAAGGAAGTACATGAAATGGAGGCAAGCAACCTGCCAAAGAAAGAATTCAGAGAAATGGTCATAAGGTGACTGAAAAGAATGGATGACAAATTCACAATATGAGTAAGAACCAAGGGGAAATGATGAAGAACCAAGAGGAAATGAAGAACCAAGAAGATATGAAAAATGACATCACTGCTGTAAGGAACTCAAAAGAAAGCATCAAAAGTAGACTAGAAGAAGCAGAGGACGGCATCAGTGAGCTAGCAAACAAGGTAAGAAAAAATACCCAAGTAGAGCAGCTTCTAGAAAAATAAAAATAAAAAGCAGGATGAGAGCCTAAGGGAACTTTGGACAATATCCATATATTAGGGGTTCCAGAAGGAGAGCCAGACATAGAAAACCTGGTTGAAGAAATAATGACAGAAAACTTCTGTGATATAGAGAAGAAAAAACCCACATAAATCCAAGCTCACAGAGCTCCAAGTAAAATGAACCCCAAAAGACTGATACCAAGGCACATTATAATTAAACTGGGAAATACCAACAATAAAATAAGAATCTTAAAAGTGGCCAGAGAGAGACTGAAAGTTAGCTACAAAGGAACCCCCATCAGACTAGTGACTGATTTCTTAACAGAAACGCATCAGACCAGAAGGGAATGAAATGAAATAAACAAAGTTATACAAGGAAGAGTTTGAATCCAAGAATCTGTACCCAGCAAGGCAGTCAATCAAAATTGAAGGTAAAATCAGGAGCTTCACAGACAAAAAATGACTAAGGGAATTTATTACCACCAAAACAGCAATGCAAGAAATGCTAAAGGGTCTGCTGTAAAAAGAAGAAATAGGAAGCGAAGAAGGAACAAAAGGATAAAGAATAAAAATGGCAACAAATAAGTACCTATCAATAACTTTAAATGTAAATGGATTAAATGCTCCAATCAAAAGACATAGGGTAACAGATTGGATAAGAAAATACAATCCATATATCTTCTGTCTACAAGAAACTCACCTCAGAGAAAAAGACGCACACAGACTGAGGTGAAGGGATGGAAAACGGTTTTTTAGGCAAATGGAAATGATAAAAAGCTGGGATAGCAATATTTATATCTCACAAATTAGGTCTCAAAGTGAAGGACATAACAAGAGATAAGGAAGGCCACTTAATATTGCTAAAGGAAGCAATCCAACAAGAAGAAATAACTCTGATAAACACATATGCACCCAATACAGGAGCACCCAAATACATAAAAAAAAACTCCTGGAGGATATCAAAGGAGAGATTGACAGCAATACAGTCATAGTAATAGACTTTAATACTTCACTGTCACTATTGGACAAATCCTCTAAACAAAAAATCAGCAAAGAAACATCAATCCTAAATGACTCCTTAGACCAGATGGAATTAATTGAAATCTTCAGAACATTTCATTTAAAAGCCACAGAATATACATTCTTCTCAAGTGCACATGGGTCATTTTCAAAGATAGACCATTTGTTAGGTCACAGGCAAAGTCTCTTCAAATTCAAGAAGATAGAAATCATATCAATCATCTTCTCAGATTACAGTGGCATAAAACTGGAAATCAACTACAATAAAAACAATACAAAGAAATCAAACACATGGAGACCAAACAGCATGCTATTAAACAATGACTATGTTACCAGAGAGATCAAGGAAGAAATAAAAAATCATCATGGTAACAAAAGACAATAAAAACACAACAATGCAAAATCTATGGGACACAGCAAAAGCAGTCTTGAGAGGGAAGATCATAGCTCTACAAGCCTATTGCAAAAAATAAGAAACAATGATAATAAATTACCTAGCCCTACAACTCAAAGAGCTAGAAAGAGAGCAACAAGAAAAGCCCGGTGTAAGTAGAAGAAAGGAAATAGTAAAGATCAGAGTGGAAATAAATGACATAGAGACTGAAGAACAATTCAAAAGATCAACAAAACCAAGAGCTCGTTCTTTGAAAGGATAAACAAGATTGATAAACATCTAACCAGACTCACCAAGAAGCAAAGAGAGAGGATCCAAATAAACAAATCAGAAGTGAAATAGGTGCAATAACGACAAATCCCACCAAAATACAAAGAATTGTTTAAAAAATACCATGAACAACTCTCTTCCAACAAACTGGACAACCTGGAAGAAATGGGCATATTCTTAAAAATAATATAACCTCCTAAAATTCAATCAGGAAGAATCTAAACATCTCAATAGGCCAATAACTATGGAAGAAATTGAAGTAGTCATCAAAAAGCTTCCAGAAATAATTCAGACATTTTCTAACAAAATAATAGAGCTCAAGAAATTTCCTCTTGATAAATTCACATATTGAGCAGTTTAAGATAAACACATCTGTAACTGGTTAGAATTTTGAGTCACTTTATAACAAGTATAGTCTATATATTTAACTATAATATTTAAGAATTAATTGTCAAATTCATTCACTGCAAAGTATAGAGAAATTGTTTTATGATAATATTTTTCATTTACTGCCACTTTTCTCACCTTTGAGTTTGAAGCTCATCCTTTTGTCATTCATCCTTATTGGATATGTTTATTGTACTTACTCTTGGGCCAACAAGTTGAACAAAAAAGCTATAATTTAGTCAACCACAGAACATGTTCTTTCTCATGCTTAGAGAACTCACACCATCTTTCTGTTACATTATTCCTACAGGATTTCATAAAATTGACAGACCAACAACCAACAATTGCTATCTGCCAGTGCCTTCCTTGAATCCATGTAATTAGTACAATTTACTGCTGGCATTGGACTAGTTTTTGATTTGTCAAAAGTTTAAATGCTTTCTTTGTTTCTCCCTCTAGTGGTCAATAATGTTCAATGAAATGGAAAACCAGGCAAGAGTGATCTTAAATGTGAGGGAAAGGTGATAAAACATTCAATTTTGGTGTAAATAAATGTGAAATGTTTTCAAGTCTGTCTTATAATTTGAAAAGATGTTTATTTAGAATACAATTTCTTCTGAGTCTACATATAAATATTCTATATTTATTCTCTGAATAATAGATATTTCTTTGTATACTAAGATTAAGAGAAAACAGATGTAATCAAGTCTGCTCTCAGGTGTGGAACTATGAAGTATTTCTGAATATAAAACTATTTATTTACTTATTTATTTATTTAAACATATTTTTTATTTATTTCAGAGAGGAAGGGAGAGGGAGAGAGAGAACAAAACATCAATGATGAGAAAGAATCATTGATGAGCTGCCTCCTGTGTCCTCCCTACTGGGGATTGAGTCCACAACCTGGGTATGTGCCCTGACCAGGAATTGAACTGTTACCTCTTGATTCATAGGTTGACACTCAACCACTTAGCCATACCAGCGGGGCTAAAACTTTTAATTGTAAACATTTTATTTATTAAATGTAATAAGCAGTGAATCCATCTTAAAAGGAACACTGTCAAACACTGTAGTATAAAAATTGGCCTGCTTTGCCAATATTAAAAAATAGTACTCTAGTTCAAGAATTAGAAAGATCATTTTATTAAAGACAAGGTGATCATATAATTTGTCATTCAAATAGAAAATGAAAAGAACACTATTGAGGAAATTAAAATGGTGGATAAAAATTATGAACAACAAATACATATCTATCAACAAGTGAATCTAAAAATCAAGTGAATAAAAAAACTGATGAATAGAATAAACTGGTGAATATAATAGAATCAGGGGCATAGAAAGGAGTGGACTGACAATTCTCAGGGAAAGGGGTGAGGTGGGTGTGGGAAGAGACTGGACAAAAATCGTACATCTATGGATGAAGACAATGGTGAGGGAGGTAAGGGCAGAAGGTGGGGTGGAAGCCGGGTGGAGGAGAGCTATGGGGGAAAAAAGAGGAACAACTGTAATAATCTGAACAATAAAGATTTATTATACTTTTAAAAAAGAACACTATTTTTTTTTTCAGTGTACAACTCAGTGATTTTAATGTATTCAGTCACACACCCACCAACACATTCAAATTCTAGCTGTTCTCCCGGCCAGGGCTCTTAAGGATTTTAAATTGATCCACTTCATTGCACGAATCAATGCTTCAGGACTTTTTTTGCTGAGTCGTCTGTGATGGATGCCTCATGTTTCTCCACTCATTAGTTGGTGGACATTCAGGTTGCTTGCACTTTTTGGCTATTAGACTAATGCTGCTATGAGCATTATTAACACATTATGTTAAGTGATTGTAAAAATGGCTATATTTTTCATAAATGTTTACATGATTTACTTTTATTTTTTTCTGTACCTCATATTTTTTTCACTTAATTTTTCGATTCACTTGTTGATAGGTATGTATTTGTTGTTCATAATTTTTATCTTTACCTTTTCTTCATCTTTCTCTCTTAAAGAATACCTTTCAGCATTTCATATAATCCTGGTTGGTAGTGATGCACTCCTTTATCTTTTTCTTATCAATTCTGAATGATAGCTTTGCCGGGTAGGGTAATCTTGGTTGTAGGTTCTTGCTATTCATCACTTTGAATACTTCTTGCTACTCCATCTGGCCTGCATAGTTTCTGTTGAGAAATCCACTGACAGTGATATGGGTGCTCCCTGATAGGTAATTAATTGTTTTTCTCTGCTTTTAATATTCTCTCTTTGTCTTTTGCTCTTGGTATTTTAATTATGATGTCTCTTGGTGTGGTCCTCTTTAGATTCCTTTTGTTTGGGGTTCTGTGCACTTCTTGGACTTGTACGTTTATTTCTTTCACCAGGTGGGGGAAGTTTTCAGTCATTATTTCTTCAAATAGGTTTTCAGTATCTTGCTCTCTTTCTTCTTCTGGTACCCCATAGTTCTGATGTTGGTACACTTGAAGTTGTCCCAGAGGCTCCTCCTTACACAACCTTCATATTTTTGGATTCTTTTTGCTTTTTGCTTTTCTGGTCTCTTGCTTCTTTGTATTTTAAATCTTTGACTTAATTCTTGCCTTCCTCTAGTCTGCTATTAGATCTCTATATAATATTTTTTTATTTCAGTGTATGCTTAATTTCCAGCTGGTTCTTTTTCATATCCTTGAAGGTCTCACTAAATTTATCAGCCTTTTCTAGAAAATTCTTGAAAAACCTTATAACCGTGATTTTGAACTCTATATCCAGTTGTTTGCTTCCTTTCATTTCCTTCATTTGTGATCTGTTTCTTTGTTTCTGCATTTTGGCTGCTTCCCTGAGTTAATAGAGTGGCTTTGTGTGCTAGGTGTCCTATGGGGCCCAGTGGTTTATCCTCCCCAGTTAACTGAGGTGGACACTTTTTTTAAAATATATTTTATTGATTTTTCACAGAGAGGAAGGGAGAGGGATAGAAAGTTAGAAACATCGATGAGAAAGAGACATCGATCAGCCACCTCCTGCACGCCCTCTACTGAGGATGTGCCCCCAACCAATGTACGTGCCCTTGACTGGAATCGAACCTGGGACCTTTCAGTCCTCAGGCTGACGCTCTATCCACTGAGCCAAACCAGTTTTGGCTGAGGTAGACACTCTTGATGCATCCCTTTGTGGGCTGTGTGCACAATCTTGTAGTAGTAAAGCCTTGATTGTTGTTGGTATCACTGGGAGGAATTGATCTACTGGCCAATTGGCTTTGAGGATCAGCTGTGTCTACACTGGGAGAACATCTGTGCTGGAGACACCCATGTGGGAGAAGACTTGCAAAAGCCTCTATGCTAGGCTTCAATGGGGTGGAGTCTCAGGGCAGAGCAGACAGCATTGGTTTATCGTCAGCCCTGTCCTAATAGGCTTCTGTGTCTCAGTGTCCCATGATAATTGCTGCAAGCACCTCTGAGATAAAGTTGCCCTCGAGTTCTGCTCACTGCCAGACAGTCCAGTTTCTCCCCAAATGAGATAGAGTTTCAAGAGTCTTGCCTGGAACTGGAGTTCAGTGCAGTTGGGAGCTTTTGTCTCCCTCCCACTTGAGAAAGCCAGTCATGTATTCAGTTGCCCACCCTCTCCAAGCGCACTTCTCAGTACCTCTGCCACCTGCAGCTCCTCTGAGTCTCAGTGTGTTTTTCTCTTTCCTTTTAATTGTAGAAATTTCACTCAGCCACTCTTCCTGTGGTTCTGGATGATGTCCATTTTGTCTTTCAATTGTAGTTTTGAAATTGTTGTGTAAAGCAGAAGTTTAGGTGTTTACCTATGCCTCCCTCTTGGTTTCTCTAGAACACTATTAATAATGCAGGATAGCCAAAACCGGTTTGGCTCAGTAGATAGAGCATCAGCCTGAGGATTGAAAGGTCTCAGGTTCAATTCTGGTCAAGGGCATGTACGTTGGTTGTGGGCACATCCCCAGTAGGGGGCGTGCAGGAGGCAGCTGGTTGATGTGTCCCTCTCATCAATGTTTCTAGCTCTATGTTCCTCTCCCTTCCTCTCTGTGGAAAATCAATAAAATATATTTTTTTAAATAATAATAATAATGCAGGACAACAGGCATAAACTCAGCCTATCCCGGGCAAACTGGAACATTCAGCTACTCTAATGATTTCTAATTTATTAAAAACTTTAATTATTAATTTATTTAAAATATAAAGCAAATTGTAACAGTCATTTTAACCAAAAGGGGTCATGACATGTTAGTCATGCAGTTTTATTTGCTTTAGGCTAAAGTTACTTCTTTCAAGACCATTTAAGAACCCTATTAGAATTTTTTCATAAGGTAACCAACTCATCCCAGCCATCCCAGAATCCCAGGCAAACCAAGACAATTATTAGTCATCCTAATTCCTTACAGCTATTTTTTGGCAAAGTAGCATTTCTTCCATGGCCCTTGAGGTACTGTGGTACAAACCTCTCTTTTACAGCAATACCCAGCTCTTTCCTGACCTAGTTCCAAGCTGCCTCCAGCTACTCCAGGGCTCAGCATTCATTCCAGGGACACTGCTAACGTGACCTGGTGTTGCAGCAGGCCCTGCCTCCTGGCACTGCCGCTCTCCTCCCCATCTGCCATGAACATCCTTGCTCCCACTGAAGTGACACCAAGTTCCTAGAAGGCTGTGCTGCCTGGGATTTTGTACCATCAACATCGGGAATTCTACAGACTTCTTAGCGCAAGGCTTCATCTTTACTGAGCTTTGACATGAAAGAAGAAAATGAAGAGTGGTTTTAGCCCTTAGTCGTGTGGCTCAGTTGTTTGGGTGTTGCCCTCATGCACTGAAGGATTGCTGGTTCGATTCCAGGTCAGAGCACATGCCAGGGTCCCAGGTAGGGAGACAGCCAATAGATGTATAGCTCTCGGGTTTACGTTTCTTCCTGTCTCTCTCTTTCCTTCTCTCTCTTTCTCTCTTCCCCCATTACTCTTTCTCTAAAAATCAATTTTTTAAAAATCTTTAAAAAAAAAAAAGAGTGATTTTACCCTCAAGAAGGGGGTAATAATATTAGGTAATTTCTTTACCAGTGGTTCTCAACCTTGCTAATGCCACGACCCTTTAATACAGTTTCTCACGTTGTGGTGACCCCCAACCATAAAATTATTTGTAATCTTGCTACTGTTATGAACTGTAATGTAAATATCTGATATGCAGGATGTATTTTCATTATTACAAATTGAACATAATTAAAGCATAATGATTAATCACAAAAACAATATGTAATTATATATTGTGAAATATTTATTTCTAATTACAAATAAATGAAATTTTGTCTTGAATCGTGGTGTAGCATGGGCTTCATATGACAACAGTAAATTACATTGCTACACTTTGCTACACAGAGGAGCGGTCTGTTGGTTCCTAAAATCATGGGAAATAGGTGTTTTCCGCTGGTCTTAGGCGACCCCTGTGAAAGGATTGTTCGGCCCCCAAAGGGGTCGCGACCCAGTGGTTGAGAACCGCTGCTTTAGGCACATTAAGTTATAAGACAAGCTAACTATGGAAAATTGTTAAAGAAGTATTCTGCAATGTTAACTATAAATAGCCGTTGAACCCTCCCTAGTCTAACAAATTTGACAACAAATTTCTAAGGATGTCAAGAACACAATTTTGAAAAGGGCTCTGAATTTTTTAATAGAAATTAAAATATAAGGGCCAGGTGAGAGCAGCTTTATTATAGAGGTTGATCTATATAATGACCAGCTCAGTCTGGTATGGAACTGATTTCTTCTCCAATAAACAATCTTCAATTGATGTCTGACAGGCATCTCAAATTCAACATGAACAGAACTGAAAGTATCATGTTCCCCTACAAACTATTCTTCTCTTTCTCCATTGTTCCCTTAAAAAAAAAATGTTGTTGTTAATCCTCACCTGAGGATTTTTTTTTCCATTGATTTTTTTTTTTTAATTTTATTTAAAACTTTTTTGTTGAAAGAATTACATAAGTCCCCTTTTTTCTCCCTTTGGCCTGTTTCCATTGATTTTTTTTAGAAAGAGTGAAAGGGGGGTAAGGGAGAGAGAGAGGAAGAGAGAGAAGAGGAGAAAGAGAAAGAAAGAGAGAGACAAGAGAGAGAGAGAGAGAGAGAGAGAGAGAGAGAGAGAGAGAGAGAGAGAAATATCAATGTGAGAAAGACACATCACTTGTCTCTCCCATGTGCCCCGACTGGGGCTGGGGCTTAACCGGCAACCCAGGTTTGTACTCTTGATCAGAATCAAACCTGTGACCCTTCAGTTCGATGGCTGACGCTCTAATCACTGAGCAACACCAGCCAGGGCTCTCCACTTTTCTCTGTCTAAATAAACTTACTGTGTCACCCTCCATCCAGATGCAGAAGCCAGAAATTTAGGAGTCATCTTTGACTTCTCCCTTTTCCTCACTCTCAGATCTCATGAATTCTCCATCAAAATGCTTTTCAAGCCCATTACCCTTGCTCTACCTTCACAACACTATCTTCATAGGTAGGTCACAATCATTTTTCTCTACAGCCTCCTATGAGTCTCCACTATTGCCCCTCTCCATTCCATTCTCCACCCTACACGCACATCAGTGGAATTGTGGGCTAAACGGTTTCCTCCCAAAATTCACATATTGAAGCCCTACCTCCCAATACCTCAGAATGTGACTGTGTTTGGATATAAAGCCTTTAAACTTTGAAGAGGTAATTAAGTTAAAATGAAGTCGTTATTGACTGCTGTCCTTATAAGAAAAGGAAACTTTGACACACAAAGGGACATTAGAGGCATATAAACACAGAGAAAAGATCACATGAAGAGGCAACAAAAAGGGGGCCATCTGGCTGAAACTGGTTTGGTTCAATGGATAGAGCATCTAGTCTGTGGACTAGAAGGTCCCAGGTTCAATTCTGGTCAAGGGCATGTACCTTGGTTGAGGGCACATCCCCAGAAAAAGATCTCTCCCTTCCTCTCTCTAAAGAATCAATAAAATATGTTTTTAAAAAAAATATTTTTAAAAAGAAAAAAAGGGGGGCCATCTGCAAGATGTAGAGAGAGGCCTCAGATGAAACCAACTCTGTCAGCACCTTATCTTGGACTTCCAGCTTCCAGAACTGAGAGAAAATAAATTCCTGTTGTTTAAGCCACTAAGTCTGTGGTATTTCATGATGACAGTCTCAGCAAATTGATACATATGGTAATTTCCCCCTTCCCTTCCCAGCACCCTTAAAATAAAATGAGGCCCTATGCACATCCCCCTCCCCATCCCTCACCCTAGCTTGCTGCACTGTAGACTTACTGAACTTCTCTCAGTTCTCAGTCAGACAGAGGGCTTTCTCCCAGTGTTTCCTTTGTTGGAAATGCCAGTCTTGCCTCCCCACCCTTTTACTCCCTCATCCCCCCACTCCCTGCTTATTACCACCTAACTTTAAGTCTCATCTCAAATGAAATCTCCCTGACTCCTGATCTAAATCAATTCTCCCTAAGCACAGTCAAAATTATTTTTACTTCATGTCTCTGTTTTTTCCACTAATTCAAAAGCTCTACAATAGCTGAACCACTGCTATCTTGTTTACTTCTCTATCTACAGTACCAACACAGTACTTGGCACATAGCATGCCTTCAATAATTATTAGCTGGCCATTTGACTGATGCTCTCTTTTAATATTTACAGCTATCTCTGCTGAGGAACTGAGACATCTGTGGCTTAGTTGGAAAACCCATTGGGACAGCATCATAAAGATCTCAAATATGTAGCTCTCCTTCCCAGTGGGCTCTATTTCACCAGCCCCCACAGCTCAGAGTATCCTTCCCAAGAGGTGTAGTACAAACGACAAATGGATAAGGATGCACCTCAGAGTTCATCTCTTAGGTGCTGCCCCATCTGACTTAGCAAGCTGAGCCTCTAGGATCTGTTTCTCTCCCAGACCATCTGAGAGTGCTCTGTAACTTGGTATTCAGAGAGGGACTATGAGCTAGCCTAGTAAATACTACATACAGTGTTTTGAATTGCAGCCAAGATCACTTGAAAAAAATATTTTTGGAATGTTAAAGGGGGTATTTTTAAACTAGAAACACAGTAGGAGGAGCACATATTTTCAAATAGGAATCCGGAGTGTTCCTTGTGTTCTGATAATCTTACTGACATGGGAGGTCATTAGCTGAGCTTGCTCCATAAGGAGAGGAACAAACACTTCCAGGGTGGATGCTAGAAATGAAGAGCTTCACAAAGATGAAAATTAACTTCTGCTCTGGAGAAGCCATCTCTAAAAAATTTTTCTTTTCTCTAGGAGTCTGCTGACCTTCCAGGTCTGAAGTCAGTCTAGAACATATACATTTTCCTTCTCTAAAGAGCCTCCATATTTTATTATCTACCATCAGAGAAAATCTTCTATGCAGGTCCTTGAGCCACTTTTCTTTTGGTGCCCACAGTGACATCTGAGACTCTGATGAGTGAAGTGGTCCTGATATAGTGGTCCTGATGTAGGAAGCAATTCTGTGCGGAGGTCTGGCTTGAGGAAAGCTGGAGAGTGCCTGCAAGATGGTGGCTAGCCTGCAAGGATAAGCATGCAAACATCAACCAGCAGGCTGATCATATGGAGTCTGAGTTTCAGTACCTTTGTATTTTGCAGTTGTTTTTAAATTACTATATGCCAGTTATGTTCACATATTTTATCTCATTTAATCCATTGAAAATAAAACGCAATGAAATATTAAATACTTAATAACATGATAACATGGATGGCATGCTAGTTTATTAATACGGAACACATTTCTAGGATATTGTTAAAGGGAAGATGCTACCAAACAATATGCATAATGCCCACTTTTATAGAACTATGCATACATATTTAAATCTATACAGAATAGCAAAAAATATAGTGAGTTATACACCTTTTTAAAAAGCTCTTTAAAATAAACAAGGGACATTTGAAAGTTAGGGAATCTAATAGGACTGAGACCACATCTTATCACAAATAGTAAAGCCAGGATTTGAATCTGAGGGTAGTTGAAGCCAAAGCTCCAAAGCCTTTTTCACCTTTTGTTAGCTTGCTTCTTTGGTCACCTTTAAGTGGTGGCCTGGGCTCCTCAGGGGAATGCTTTATTTTTTTTATAGTTTATTTTATTTTATATATGTATTTTTTTATTGTTGATAGTATTACAGAGGCCTCCTATTTCTTCTTCCTTTACACCCCTCCTCCTAGCCCCTACCTACCTCTACCCGGTCTTCACCACCCTATTGCCCATGTCCATGGGCTATGCATATAAGTATATAAGTTCTTCTCATCCACCCAACCCCATATCAAGTTATGTCAATCTATTCCATGCCTCCATGCTCCAGATCTTATTTTGTTGGTCAATTCACTTTGTTCATTAGATTCCACAAATAAATGAGATCATATGATATTTGTCTTTCTCAGATTGGCTTATTTTACTTAGCATAATAGTCTCCAGGTCCATTCATGTAAGGCAATCTATCCCACACTCCCTAAAGCAGCGGTCACCAATCAGTGGTGGTTGTGAGGTCCGAAAGGTTGGCGACCTAAAAAGTTAATACAAATGAAATTCTGATAGCCAGCAGTAAATTCCTCATCTCCAAATTGTGCATGGAAATAATGACTCCTTACTCACATTGATTAAGCTAAGGTAGGCCTGAATTGCCTTACTTTTTGTACTGTCTGTTTATACAAATTGAGAGAAAAACATAAATGAGCCCCATTTGACCATGCTTTCATAGAATATCTTAAAGGATGCAGTTTTAGAAGTATAATCATATTAAAATATTTAATTCCATTCATCTGAGTATATCTGAATCTTTGATGGTGAGATCATAATTTCAAGAACGATTTTATATTGTCCTAAGTTATTTCATTTCCTTGGCAATAGAAATTCCTCATTTCCATCATGAAAACGGAGAAAAAAGGGAGATGATTCATAAGACAATGAGCACTGAATTCCAGACTTATATTATCTGCTGATAATTGTGTTTTTGAAATAAGAAAAGGAAAGGAGGACATTGGGATGCTTTCTAAGAGACATAAAAATAAAGTGAGCCATAAAAAGGCTGATCTGATATCAAAAACTTAGAGGACTTCCTATCCAACTGGCAAATAATCCTATGTAATAAAGAGCTAATATGCAAATGGTCACCACACCCTCATGCTATAATGCCATAATGACTCAAACACTAAACACTGGGGAAAGGGGAGTAGGGACCAGCCAGGCTGCAGCCCAAGAGAGGGACAAGCCTCTTGCCCCATGGTCCCAGGCGCCAGCACATGTGGCTGCAGCCTGGGTGGAGCCACCAGCCCACAGTTTCCTGTGGCTGCAGCCAGTCCAGGCAAAGCCAACGTGAGTCCTGAGTGCCTGTGGCTGACCAGAGGGAAGGAAGCCTGGGTCTCAGGTGCGGGGCAAGGCAGAGGCAGTTAGGGGTGATCAGATCAGCAAAGGAGCAGTTAGGGGCAACCAGACAGACAGGCAGAGGGGTTAGAGGCAATCAGGCATGCAGGCAGGAAAGTGGTTAGGAGCCAGCAGTCTGGACTGCGAGAGGCAGTCGAATATCCCCTGAGGGGTCCTGAATTGGAGAGGGTACAGGCCAGGGTAAGGGACCTCTCCCCATGCACAAATTTCATGCACCAGGCCTCTAGTAAAAAATAATTATCTTCAGCAAACCACCCTAACTAATCATTTTAAGGTCAAAAAGTTTGTTAAAAGTTGCCATTCTAATTGTCTAGTTCTTATTAGTAGAAACCTAAACTAAGTTATATCTCCCATTTGATTTAGAAATATCAAAGTAATATATAAGGAGGAAAGTCATAAACCATATTAATATTGCCTGTTACATTTAGTTTAACATTCAATACTTAAATGCAAAATATTTTCCTTCAAGGAGAAGACTTTGTAAAGTATATAATGTAATTGTCTAACCACTATGCTGTACACCTGAAACAAATACAAAATAATATTGAATATAAACTGTAATAGAAGAAATTTAAAAACATATATATTTTCCTTCTATGAGTCAGAAGGAATTAAAATATAAATTTGAATATATTTTTATTTATTTCAGAGGAAGGTAGAGGGAGAGATAGAAATGTCGATGTTGAGAGAATCATTGATCAGCTGCCTTCTGCATGGCCGCTACTGGGGACTGAGCTGACCAAGAATTGAACCCTGACCTCCTGGTTCATAGGTCAATGCTCAATTACTGAGCAACACTGGCCAGACAAAGAACACATTTCTTAAACAAACCTACACTTGCACTGTCCAATATGGCAGCTATTGAGCATTTGAAGTGTGGCTAGTACAAATTGAGATGGACTTTAAGTGTAAAATATACATCACAAAAAATGATGCAAATTACTTTATTAATAAGTTTTGTATTGTTTACATATTGCAATGGTAATACTTGAGTATATTTGGTTAAATTAAATACATTATGAAAATGAATTGTACAGTCTGGCTGGGATGGTTCAGTGGTTGAGCATCAACCTATGAACCAGAAGTCATGGTTCAATGAGCCAAAAATCAATAAAAAAAAGAAAAGTGTTTTGGTATCTCCTTATATAGGCTAGTTAAAATTCAATTATTTAAAGGCATTTCACTTAACCCAATCAGCTCTTAAATGTATAGATTTCTAACCAATTATTATATGATAAATAAGATGGTAATGAACATCTTTGTAAATAAATTTATGTATCTATCCTTAAAATAAAATAAAAGAGAACCAAAAATGTACAACCTTTACAATACAGTTAACAAAATGGAGAACATGAAACTAATGTGCACAAAAGTAGTGTATATGTACCTCTTAAATCTTATCACTTCTCTATATCTTCATGAACACTCCCCTATTCCAAGCCAGCTTTGTCTCTTGTTTGGACTAATAAAATAGCCTTTTAAAAAACCATAGCCTTTTTTTTAACTTTTCTTTATTGATTAAGGTATTACATATGTGTCCTTATCCCCCCACTGCCCTCCCCTTACTCATGCCCTAACCCCCCTGTTATCTGTGTCCATTGGTTAGGCTTATATGCACACATACAAGTCCTTTGATTGATTTCTCCCCCTTACCCCAACCCTCCCCTACCTTCCCTCTGAGGTTTGACAATCTGATCAGTGGATCTGTTTTTGTTCATCAGTTTATGTTATTTATTATATTTCACAAATGAGTGAGATCATGTGATATTTATCTTTCTCTGACTGGCTTATTTCACTTTTTATTTTTTTTAATTTAATAAATCTTTATTGTTGAGATTATTACAATTGTCCCTGATTTTTCCTCCCATAGCCCCCACCCCACCTTCTGCCCTTACCTCCCTCACCATTGTCCTCATTCATAGGTGTATGATTTTTGTCTAGTATTTCCCTGCACCTCCCTCACCCCTTCCCCCCTGAGAATTGTCTATTCCCTTTCTATGCCCCTGATTCTATGATATTCACCAGTTTATTCTGTTGATCAAATTTTTAATTCACTTGATTTTTAGATTCACTTGTTGATAGATATGTATTTGTTATTCATAATTTTTATCTTTACCTTTTTATTTTTCTTCTTCTTCTTAAAGAATATCTTTCGGCATTTCATATAATACTGGTTTGGTGCTGATGAACTCCTTTAGTTTTTTTGTTTGTTTGTTTGTTTTTGTTTTTTATATGTGAAGCTCTTTATCTGACCCTCAATTCTGAATTCTGCTGGGTAGAGTAATCTTGATTGTAGGTTCTTGCTATTTATCACTTTGAATATTTCTTGCCACTCCCGTCTGGCCTGCATCATTTCTGTTGAGAAATCAGCTCACAGTCCTATGGGTGCTCCTTTGTAGGTAACTAACTGTTTTTCTCTTGCTGCTTTTAATATTCTCTCTTTGTCTTTTGCTCTTGGTATTTTAATTATGATGTGACTTGGTGTGGTCCTCTTTGGATTCCTTTTGTTTGGGGTTCTGTGTGCTTCCTGGACTTGTAAGTTTATTTCTTTTACCAGATGTGGGAAGTTTTCAGTCATTATTTCTTTAAATAGGTTTTCAGTATCTTGCTCTCTCTCTTCTTCTGGCACCCCCACAATTCTGATGTTGGTACGCTTGAAGTTGTCCCAGAGGTTCCTTACACTATCTTCAAATTTCTGGATTCTTTTTGCTTTTTGATTTTCCACTTCATTATTTTCTGTTTCTTTGTATTTCAAATCTTTGACTTGATTCTTGCGTTCCTCTAGTCTGCTGTTAGATCTCTGTATATTTTTTATTTCAGTCAGTGTATGCTTAATTTATAGTTGGTCCTTTTTCATCTCCCTTTAGGTTTTGCTAAATTTATCAATCTTTTCTAGAAAATTCTTGAAAAACCTTTTAAGCATGGTTTTGAAATCTATATCCAGTCATTAGTTTTCCTCCATTTCTTTCATGTGTGATCTGTTCCTTTGTCTCCACATTTTTGCTGCTTCCCTGATTTGGTATAGTAGCTTTGTGTGCTAGGTGTTCTATATGGCCCATAGCTCCTCCTCCCCAGTTACCTGAAGTAGACTCTCTTGACGCACTCCTTTGTGGGCTGTGTGTACAGACTGTTGTAGTTAAGTCTTGATTGTTGTTGGTATCATTGGGAGGAATTGACCTCCAAACCAATTGCTTGTGAGGATCAGCTGTGTCTACACTGGGAAAATTTCTGTGCTGGAGTCAGCCTTATGATACAAGACTTGCAAAATTGTAAAAACCTCTGTGCTCAGCTTGGATGGGGTGGAGTCTCAGGGCTGAGCAGACAGCCTTGGCTTCCCATCAGCACTGCCCTACACAGCTCCTGGGTCTCAGTGTCCCTCAGTGCAGTCCTCTTTGTGTGTACTGGTGCACATACCTCCAGACCTCTCCCTTTTGCGGGTCCCTTGAGTTTCCATGTGCTCCAGGGACTCATATGAGTCTGGGTCCCCAGGGTCTCACCAGAAACTGGGGTTCCATGCAGTTTGAAGTGGAGTTCAGCACAGTCAGGACGTTCTGTCTTCCTCCCCCTAGAGAAAGCCAGCAGCACAGTCAACAGTCAGTCCTCTCTGCATGCACTGGTACGTGCAACTCCGGTCCTCTGCTTTTTGTGGCTCCCATAAGTTTCCGTGTACTCCTTGCTTTTTCTGATAGTCCAGACTCCCTCCATATGAGGCCCAGAAATGGGGTTCAGTGCAGTCGGAACTTCCCGCAAGAGGAAGCCAGCCAGGCACTCCACCGCCCATTCTCTCCATGCATGTGTCTCCGTACCTCAGCTTTTTGCAACTCCTCTGAGTCTCCGTGAGCCCCTCTCTTTCCTTCTCTTTGTAGAATTTCCACTCAACCAGCTTTTCTGTGGTTCTGGATGATGTCCGTTTTGTCTTTTAATTGTAGTTTTGAAATTGTTGTGTGAAGCAGCAGTTTAGGTGTTCACCTATGCTGCCATCTTAATTTCTCCCTTATTTCACTTTTTAACAGATGTAGCAGATCCTCTTTGATGCCCACAGATACTTCTTGTTTTTACCATGTCAGTCCTTGCTAACCAGACTTCCTTCTGCCAGTATCTTCTTTATTTTTCCCCAAAAAGTTTTCTCCAGCTTTCTCTTGCTCATGTGGCAGAGGAAATACAAAAAAAAAAAAAAATAGCACCTTTCTGGAGCATCTTTCAACCAAAAACAGGCAGGAGTTAGTGTACAAATACTACAGCTCTTTATCCCTCCAGTGCATGCACTCTATACCATTATTCAGTTTGTCAGTAGGATTAAGCATTAATTACATACATCTGTATATTGCTTAATAATTCATCGTTTATTTCCCTCTGCCTTTCCCTGTCTCCTTTCCCCACCCCTTTCCTGAGATCATTTTGTTAATGAACTACTTGTCTTAGTATCCTTGTCTCAGGGTCTGCTTCTACAGGAATCCAAAATAAGATAATAAGTCTTCCCTCTTCTACTCTTACCTCTCAACAATCTATTCCCCACCTCAAAAGCTGAACTATATTTTTCAGCTTCCACTGTGACCATATCACTTCTTACCTAAAACTTTTCACTGATTTTCCACACCTCTGAGGATAAAGACCATGATTTCCCACTGCTCTGAGGATAAAGATCACAAAATACCTTAATTTCAAGTTTCTTGATGCTAATTCCAATGACAGCTTTACTACCTGAATTCCTTTACCTCACTCTAAAAACCTCACCATCACACAGAATTGCTGCATCTTGAAACTGAAAATTCCAATTTCCCATATTCTGACCACCATCTTCTATTCTTATTCGACACTACTACTTTCCTAGCATCAGACCCACTGTTCCTGAATTCCTCCCTTTCTTCCCATCTGTCAAACTCATCATGGCTTTGCACACTCTTATTCCACCTAAATTCCCAGAAACATGTTTCTACTGCTCCCTTACCCTTACTCTCAACTCTGCTGGCCTTCCCTCCTGGTAGTATTAGCTTAGAAACCATCAATACTTTGAATATTTTGACAACCTGCTTTTGTTTCTATGACCAAGCTGGAAATAAATATAACACAGTGAGCTGCTCAGAGCTTAAAATTAGCACAATAGGGTGTTTTTCCACTTTTCAGGAGAGTAGATCTACAAGGAAGTGGTCCCTAATCTCAAACAAACCCTGAACACCACTCAATAACTGGAAATATGTCTCATTACTTTCCTAGGAAATTCTAAGTCCTCCTCACTTTCCAAAATCCTTCCTCTGTTTACTTTCAGCAGATTACCTTAGGTCTGAGTTTGCAGAGTAACAAATCTATCCAAGGCTTAACTCTCTTACTCCTGTAGAAGGCCTATCTCTCCATGTGCTCTAAACCCCAAACCTTTTTCTCCCAAGACTGACTGTGAATCCAAATCCTTTCAAAATCAAGATCTGAGCCAACGTCCCAGCCTCAACTTCCGCCTGTACTTTAGAAACATTCTACCTGCAGTTCCGGGAATGCTATCCAGACATGAGGAGAAGCTGGAGCCTGACGTAGTGGACCATATCCAAACAGGCTGGGGGCAGAAGCCTGGAGTAAAGCTGAATTCTTGTTTACAGGAATGCTATCTTAACAAGCACC
>PVJN01020938.1:0-35304 GCA_004026805.1 Lasiurus borealis
CTACCTGCGCCTCTGGGCTGCCGGTGTGACCCGGGCTGGGTCTGCCCCGTGGGCTATAAGGGAGCGGACGAGGCGGCGGGTGGCTCGGCGGCGCGGAGGGAGGCCGCGGACTCCCGGAGGCCGCCGCCCGGGAGAGGTGAGGGCTTGCGGGCGGAGGCGGGCGTAGCGGCCCGTTAGCCGATCGCAGGCGGAGTCGGGGTGGCGCAGGGCGGGCCTGGAGGTGGAGGCGGTTCCGGGCCCGCCCCTCTCCGCCAGGCCCAGCCTCAGCCCCACCCGGGCTCCGTGGGGTGTCCCCCCCGGAATCACACCTGTCTCCCTTCCCGGTGCCCCCGCTCCCCGGACTGGGACCGTCCCAGGCGCGCACCTGCAGAGCTGTCAGCTGTTAGAGGGCGCCCGGAGCGCCGCTTCCCGTGGGAGGAGGAGATGGGTGTGTCCAAAAGAGAGAGCGGGCGCTTATTTCCTTAATTATCCGCGAGGCTCGTGCCCGGAGTGTGGTTTAATTTTGACAGCAGGCTTCCCTCGGCGTGCAGATCTGGTTAGGATGTGGATCGCCAGAATCGTGGCTGTGCTGGGCCAGCTTTTCTGCACGCCAGGTGGAGGAGGCGGTGGTGCACTTGTGTGTCCATTGTTAAGCTTGCATCTAGACCTCCAGAGCCACAGAGAGAGAGAGAGCAGTCCGGGGAAACATTAGGATTGGAGAAATCAGAGCCATACAAGATTACCAGTGTTGAAGAGTAATTGGGACAGGGTCAGAAAAAAAAATAAAGTAATACAATAAGAAATTAGGATTGGAGAAATCAGAGCCATACAAGAATATTACCGGTGTTGAAGAGTAATTGGGACAGGGTCAGAAAGAAAATAAAGTAATACAATAAGAAATTAGGGTTGGAGGAATCAGAGCCATACAAGAATATTACAGGTGTTGAAGAGTAATCGGTGAACTTTGGGACAGGGTCAAGAAAAAAAAATAAAGTAATACAATAATAGAAAGCAGCCATTGCGACAGGTGCATCCGAGGCCCTGGTGCCGACGAATAGGTCTGTGATTAGTTTTGAGTATCAATGCCCAAGGGGAAGGAATTGTTTTAGGGACGTGGAGTAGCTGCAACACCAAAGATTGGAATGTGAGAAGCAATAGCATAGCGGAAAGATCGAATACTTTAAGTAATAAAATTTGGGTTTGAATCCTGGCTCTACCACACGAGCCTTGCAGCTACACTGTTCACACCTGTCCAGTGAAGAGTATGCTACTTCATAGTCATGAGCACTCACGAACAGTATCAGTGTAAGAGTTTCTAGCACAGTGCCTGGTGTATAGTATTAGTTGCTCTCAAGTTCATTGCCCTTCCTTTCCTTAGCTCTTAACAAATGACGGTTGACCTCTATCCTCCTCCCCACCCCATCCTCAAGCAAAGTGAAACAGAGGCAACTTCATGATCTACAGATCTTAAGTCGTGTGACTGAGAGTGAGTTCAGTAAGGGTGACATGACTCAGTTTTGTTTTCTGCGTTGTGTAGATGAGGATTAGGCGGTATGCCTTACGGTGAAAACTTGTGTGTGAATATTTGTGTGCCCAATGAAACTCGCTTTGCTTGTTTAAATGACTAGCCTGGTCATTTCTCAGGGAGAGGGTTAAGGGCAAAGGGGAGAGGAAAAATAAAAAAACTTTGGGCCCTAACCGGTCTGGCTCAGTGGATAGAGCGTCGGCCTGTGGACTGAAAGGTCCCAGGTTCGATTCCGGGAAAGGGGATGTACCTTGGTTGCAGGGACATCCCCCGTAGGAAGTGTGCAGGAGGCAACTGATGGATGTTTCTAACTCTCTATCTCTCTCCTTCTCCCTTCCTCTCTGTCAATCAATAAAATATGTTAAAAAAAAAAAACACACATAAAACTTGGGGACCCAAGGTGGCCTCTAGCTAGGCACCAAGTTTTTGCTGGTAGAATAGGGATTATCTATGACGTGAGCAGTTTATAAATAGAGCTGAGGAGAGGATTTAGGAAATAGAGGAGGCAAATTAAAGTATTTTGTCAAATCGAGTAGTACCTCCGTCTGGGAAGGTCCCATGGAAAGGGTGGATTGGAGACAGGCCTTGACGTGGGTTTGGATATGGGGAGATCAGAAGAGTGGCAGCTATAGATGAAGAACAGGCACAGAAGTGAGGAGAGCGGGGTGCCTCCTGGGGGCTCCCCTTTCCTACAGCTCACAGGAACGGAGATGCCCAAAAGGTTTCCTGCCCAGAGTTCTTTGGAAGAAAAGCCCACCAGTTGTATGAACCTGTTCACATCCTCTCAAACACAGGATCTGTGAAACGGGATGTGTGGGTGAGAGGAAAGACCTGTTCAAGCTGTCGTGGCCGCTCATTCACCCCTGGCTGGAGAAGCACCTGCAGAGTTAACAGATGGGGCTAAGCCCCAGCCAGCCTCTGTCAGCAGGTCTGGCCCCGGCTGCTTCCGGGGAAGTAAGCTTGTTCCAATTTGCCAAAGGTACCACGAGGGCTCAGAATCTGTTTCCCTTCGTTTCTTAATGGTTTCCACAGAGCAAGGCCAAATACTGAGTATCTCGCTGTAAGACAATTTGCTAAGTGATTTCCGTTAACCGTCTATTGGAGCTCAGTCATCATTTTTGAAGACTGGCTCTGGGTCCAAAATTTGCAGAAACTCAGGAGGCATGCTGTACTCTCTCCGCTCCATCTTTGCCCTCTGCTCACCTTTCTGCCTACGTTAGGTTCGATGCTTAAATCCCTAAACTGCTCAGCACCTACCTCCCTGGGTGACCTGAAACGCACAGGTCCCGGGACCCCGTGCCTGCTGCTTCAGCATCAGGCACCACCTGTCCCCTTTGGAATCATCTTGCTACCTGTGTCCTGCCACGCACTGCCATTGCTGCTGCTCCTTACCCCTCTGCCCTGCTTCCTTGATTCTCTGTTCCTTTCTACCTCATCCTGGTTGGATGAATTTTGGAAAAGGAGAGATCCGCTAGAGAAAAGGAATAGCAGGATTACAAGAAAAGAAGAGACATGGAGGAAAATGAACGGAGGAAAATTGGGAGCGACAATCATAGAGGTCAGGGAAATAATCCTAGGAGCAGCATTCGCAATGATTGGGGGCGAGGGTGAAATGGAGCGCGCATTTCGAGGATGGGGGACGAGGGGGGTCTCTGGCACTGTCATCTGGTCCTCAGTAACAAGGTGACCTTGCTTCCCTCAGGTGTCCTCATGACTTCTCTTGCGGACCATGTCCATGATCCTCTTTGCCTGTGTGGTAAGGGTGAGGGATGGACTGCCCCTCTCGGCCTCCACGGACTTCTACCATACCCAGGAGTTTCTGGAAGTCAGGAGACGGCTCAAGATGCTGGCCTTGCGACTGGCCCAGTATCCAGGTCGAGGTTCTGCACCAGGACGTGACTTCAGTATACAGTAAGCAAGCATGTTCACCTCCCCAGAGCATCAGCAAGGCCTGGGCAACTTCTGTCATGTGTTATGCAGATCGCCTGGCATGTTAAAAGTAGATCTAGCCTGGCCGGTGTGGGTCAGTGGTCGGGTGTCGACCCAGAAACCGCGAGATCGTGGTTCAGTTTCCAATCAGGATGCATACCTGGGTTGTGAGCTCGATCCCCAGAAGGGGGTGTGCAGGAGGCAGCTGATCAATGATGTTTCTCCTTCATCAGTGTTTCTCTCTATCCCTTTCCCTTCCTTTCTCTCTAAAAATCAATAGAAACATTAAAAAAAAAAAAGTAGCCGAAACCGGTTTGGCTCAGTGGATAGAGCATCAGCCTGCAGACTGGAAGGTCCCAGGTTTGATTCCGGGTCAAGGGCATGTACCTTGGTTGCGGGCACATCCCCAGTGGGAGACGTGCATGAGGCAGCTGATCGATGTTTCTCTCTTGTCGATGTTTCTAAACTCTCTATCCCTCTCCCTTCCTCTCTGTAAAAAATCAATAAAATATTTTTTAAAAAGTAGATCTAGCATCAGACAGTGGTCAGAGATGGTGTGTGTGCACAACAGAGTTGGGGGGGGGGGCTTCAGTATTATTTCTCCAACTGCTGCTTCTGTTCGTGGCATGCCCGTGGGCATCAGGAGACCCACCTTCAACCAGTTTTCATGCCTTTAGTTTCGGAGGTTTTTCTGCACTAGAGGCAGGGCTGGAAAAAAGGTGAAGAGGGAAGAGATTAAAACGGCAGGGAAGAAAACGGAGAGCGAGAAAGCCAAAAAATTAAGAAAAAAAAAACTGGAGTTCTTGCCTTCAGGTTTTGCTTTTTTAATTTTTTCACTTTTCAAAAAACTTTTAAATTAAAAAAGTTTAATTACGTGCCAGGAGCCTGACAATGCAAAATAAGTCCCTCTTCTCAAGAAGCTTGAAGTATAATGAGGGAACAAGAGAAATAATTACTGAATATGATACAGCGGGGGAAATGCACCAATGCAAGTAGGAATCAACAGGCTATAATAATCCTATATAATAAGAGGGTAATATGCAAATGGAACGAACAACGGAATGACCCATCACTCTGATGTGCCCTGACCACCAGGGTTAGATGCTCAATGCAGGAGCTGCCCCCTGGTGGTCAGTGCGGGTTGAAGGCTGGTGAGTGCAGTGGCCCGCCTCCAAAGCAGCACAAAGAACATCCCCAGAGGGCTGGACTGCAAAAGGGCACAGGCCAGGCTGAGGGACCCCACACCCACTGGGCCTCTAGTCATAGTAATAATAGCTCATATTATTGAGTGTTTTCTCTGTGCCAGGCACTATTATTATTATAAGTGCTTTGGGGGGCTTATGACGTAGGCAGTAGTATTATATCTGTTATATAGAGGAGACGAGGGAGTTTAAGCGACTTACCTGAGGGTTGTACTGTGAGAAAGTGGTAGAGCCAGGATTTGAACACAGGCAACCAGGCACCAGGGGCCTGCTCCTCATGGTTTTTATCATTTCTTATTCTAGGTCTCAGAGCAAAAAGCCATTCTGTGGAGAGATCAGGGCATGGCAGGTTTTGAAATGTCAGAATGGCTGGTTATAATGGTACATCATTGTTTTCTACCACTTAGGCCTTCTTTTGCTCCCAAGTGCCTTGAACAGTATATTTTTAGTTGACCTGATAAGGTGGGATCCTTTTAGCGGAATTCGGTCTCAGATTCAGAAAAACAAAAAGGAGAAGTCCAGGCCTGACTTCAGGCTGGTGGTGGAGTCAGGTGAGAAGGGATGGGGCCCGAAGAGGGTGCCAGGCGGCAGGCGCGTGCAGCTGTCACCCTGTGGAGTGGGCAGTGGGTGCTCAGGAGCCAACACCAGGCTGTGCTTGCCATGTCTGTGGCTCCTTCCTCTGGAAGCCTGAAGCCATCTTCCCCATCGTGCTGTGACAATCTAACATTCGCTGGGACCTTCTGGCTGGACCGAAAACAGGATGCCTTTTCTCTGTTAGGGAACAAAAGTCCGTGACCTCAGATGAAGCTCTGGGCATTTTGATTTTTTGGAAAGTGGAGTATAAAACGCTCTACCCCTTGGTCTTTGCATTTAATAGTCCCATTTTCACAGAGGAAACAGACTTTTTCCCTTATAGGGGAGCAGTAACATAGCTTACTTTGTAGTTAAGGAGTTGGATTACTTGCCTAGGGTTGCCATAACAAATTACCACGAACCGCCTTAACACCACAGACGTGTATTCTCTCACGGTTCAGGAGGTCAGAAGTCTGAAGCCAGGGTGTCAGCGGGGCGTGCTCGCTCTGAGGCTCTGAGGCTCTGAGGACGAATCCTTCCTGTGCCTCTCTAGCACCTTCTGGTGGCTGCCAGCCGTCCTGGTCACTCTGTGTCCTGCCGAAGCCTCACGCAGTCTCTGCCTCTGTGATGACATGAAAGCCCACCCTAACCCGTTATTCTTTACTCCATGCTGGCCTTCATTTTGTCTGATTTACTGCTACAAAGGCTATTTCCAAATAAGGCCATATTTACTGATACTAGGAATTAGGACTTCAATATATTTTTTGGGGGTGGGGGAAGGGAGGACACAGTTCAGCCCATAAATAGGGGCCCTCTTTGAAGTAGGAGCACCTTCACCCTAGAGACAGGATCTGCTGGAAAATTCCTTATACAAAGAGATGTCATTCTCTTTTAAAAATTGAAAACGTTTTTATATAGACTTGAATTACGAAAAGGTGGTAGATAATATAACCTAAAAACGCTTCTGCCAGAAACACCCAGAAATGTGGGTAAATATTTTATTTATTCATTCATATATATATATATATATATATATATATATATGTGTGTGTGTGTGTGTATATATATATATATATATATTTAAAAATATTTGTTTTGGTTTCAGAGAGGAAAGGAGAGGAAGAGAGAAAGAGAAAAACATCAGTAATGAGAGAATCATTGATTGGTTGCCTCTTACACACCCCCCACTGAGGATCAAGCTCGCAACCCGGGCATATGCCCTTGACCAGAATCGGACCCAGAACCCTTCAGTTCCCAGTCAACACTCTACCACTGAGCCAAACCAGCGAGGGCTGAGTTTATACTTCATACTCCCCACAGGCTAGGAATTCCCAAGCCAAGTTCAGATATCAGTGTTAGTTTCAGACGATGACATGGGAGCACGAGGCCAAGGCAAATGCAGACCCTCATGAAGAGTGCGCCTCAAGTCAGGCCTCAGGGGAGCCCCCCAGGAGAAAACAGGCTCTGCAGTGACCAGCTGTCGGCAAAAGTGACAAAATGCTGGAGGAGATGGCCCACAATGAGGGGGGTCAGGAGGCACCACAGACAGGGGAAGTAGAGTCCCCAGAACTTGAAATAATAGCGTGACAGCCTGAAAGGAGTAGGTATCATTTCAGGATGCCAGTCTGATTCAATGTTAGAACACCTTTTTAAGTAGATTAAAAAAGAAAATCATTTTCCTCCAAGATGCAGAGAAGTCTGAGACTACTTCCCCCTACAGCAGTGGTTCTCAACCTTCCTAATGCCGCGACCCTTTAACACAGTTCCTCATGTTGTGGTGACCCCCAACCATAAAATTATTTTCGTTGCTACTTCATAACTGTCATTGTGCTACTGTTAACGAATCATAATGTAAATAACTGTGTTTTCCGATGGTCTTAGGCGACCTTACCCACGGATTGAGAACCGCTAGTAGGGTCGTCTAAAACCTGACTCACAGATTGAGAACCGCTAGTAGGGTCACTTAAGACCATCAGAAAACACAGATATTTACATTATGATTCATTAACAGTAGCACAATGACAGTTATGAAGTAGCAACGAAAATAATTTTGTAGTTGGGGGTCACCACAACATGAGGAACTGTATTAAAGGGTTGCAGCCTTAGGAAGGTTGAGAACCACTGCTCTAATGGAACATGCACCTTCAGATATAAATAATGGCAGATACCACTATACATTTTAGAGGAAGTATGAGAAAGGCACAGACCGAGGTAGGTCTAGCTGAGGACACATACATGCAGCCAACAGCTCCAGGACTGCCCCAGGCCAAGCAAGTCAGAGTGGAGGGGAGGGTGTGTCTGGGTGTGGGAGAGAATTCATGGGTCTGCTCCCACTAATGTAGATGTCGCCCTTTGGTTTCAGCTTTTCCTCCTCTGGGGATGTGGCCTGCATGGCTATCTGCTCCCATCGGTGCCCAGCAGCCATGGCCTTCTGCTTCCTGGAGACTTTGTGGTGGGAATTCACAGCCTCCTATGACACCACCTGCATTGGCCTCGCCTCCAGGCCATATGCCTTTCTGGAATTCGGTGTGTAACCCTCTTTTGTATTTACTGTTCTCATTCATGGTATGTGTAGATTTACACTGAGTGGCCAGATTCTTATGACCTCTGAACACATAATAATCTGGCCACTCAATGTATATCCTATATAATAAAAGGCTAATATGCAAATTGTCCCCTCGACCAGAAGTTCGACCAGCAGGCAGGCTGGCCAACTGCCCATGTCCCCTGCCCCTGGCCAGGTTAGCTGGACCCCAAAAATGCACGAATTCATGCACCGGGCCTCATATAGTTTGGGGTCAGCAAACTGTGGCTCATGGGCCAAAAACTTGGCAATAAATTAGTACTAACATAAATAAAAGAATGAAAACCAATGCCTTTGAAATATATACTAGTTGGCATAGCACATTCACATTCAATTTTTTCTCGCCTTTCTTTGAGATAACCAGGTCGAGAATAACCATGCCCACTTTGTAAGCTTAGAAATATTCTGTGAGTTGTTAGGACTATGCTGTCACAAGTGGCTGAGCTAAGAATCAAGTCCTCGTCCCCTGACCCCCTTGTCACTGAGGTGCTGGGAGGTGGTGCTGCCTCTCTGTGGACAGCCTGCCACATTTTAATCACTCTGCTCTGGAGGGACTGATGTCACTAGTCATGCTATGGAGTGATCATTTGACCTGTATGTATAACTTGACACTCTGTCTGGCTGACATCAGCCTGATTGGAAACGTCAAGTTCACTTTGTGCGTATTGTCTTGTAACACCCGTGGTGATGAAAATGCTCCACTCGGGGTGCTCTCTTGTTGCAGACAGCATCATCCAGAAAGTGAAGTGGCATTTTAACTATGCGAGTTTCGCTCAGATGGGGAGCAGCTTAGAAAAGATTCAGGAGGAGCTGGACTTCGAGCCTCCAGCAGTTCTCACTCTGGAGGACCCAGACATGGCAAATGGGATGATGAACGGTCACACACCGATGCCCTTGGAGCCTGGTAAGTGGCCCGCTGTTCTCTGAGGTTTCTGAAGGTGAGGGGAGGTTATATATTTCAAAGGGACATTGAGTTATTTCACTAGGAAGGTATTTTTTTTTTGGGGGGGGTGGCTGGAAATGGCTTGTATATTAATATATTTCCTGGGTGACTGTTTTCAGAAACTTGACAGTTGTGGCAGTGAGTTGATCTGAGGGGAGGTGACTCTTTTGATGAAATTCAGGAAAAGAGTGACTTGGCAGATTGTTTTCTTAACCAGGATGAAGCCTACAGGTGTGAATGTTGTAAAGGATGTCCATTCTCTTCTCCTGGAAGTCACTTGTACAGATTTGTACACCTGTCTGTCTAGCCATCCGTCCATCCATCTATTCTTTATCTATCTTTATTCCTTTGACAATGAATCTTTATCTCGTCACTTAATGAAATACTGCAGGTCTCCACCGAGAGACCCCGTTCTCTTGATGGAGAGCGGGGAGGGCCAGAGTCAGGGCTTCTGTTGCTCTCGCTGTGGGGTTCCCCGTGAGACACGGGGCATCCCTCGATCCCTGTGGAAACCAGCCGCCAGAGTCTTTAGCGGACGAATGAGGTGTTAATGAATGCGATCACATGCCCTGGCATTCCCTGACAGTCTGGCATGACACTCAATGCCTGGCATATAATGAGGCATGATTGCTGGCATTCCTTGTTTACAGTTACACACAGTGACACCAGCTGTTAGTTAAGGTGGATATTTACATTGTGAGACTTTTGTAATGGTGAAGAGCTGACTTTTGCTCTGACAGAAAGAGCTGTCTATACCACAACCATCTAATTATTTTAACTTTTTTACTAAACTCGTCGCTTGAACTGTAAAAGTTGTATATTAAAAGTGTTCATGCTTTTGGCTTCACATTGTGTGTTAATTTAATCTTTGGATCAACAAATTCCTGGATTGGCTCTCGGGCTAATCCGTAAGCTGTAATTTATGTTGGGAAGGAAGACTGGGTGGCTGAACCCCTCCTTGGCCGTATCTGCGATGGGGTAACTTTGTAATATAAAGTTTGTTTTTTAGCCACTCAGACAGGAGGAACAAATACGTGCCTATCCTTCTAGGACAGTACGCTGTGGTTTGGCTCACCCTATTGTCCTGAGGCTAGAACCTGTGCGAGTGGCACATTCTGTTCTAACAGGAACATTGACTTGCTGGGTGGAGACCCTACCACTGACAATAGGCATCTGTGGGGTTGCCACAAGCTATCTGTGTGTATGTGTGTGTGTGTGTGTGTGTGCATGGCTGTGTATGTGAGACGTGAAAGGACAAGAAAGGATGAGTTAGAAAAGAGCACAGCAAGAGAAATCCCGATTTAAAGCAATTGACGGTTATGGCTTTCTTTGTGAATTAGCTGTCAGTCTCTGAAAGCATTTCTAACACACACGTCGACTCCCAGCTTGTAAAATGCTCCGCTCCTTTCTGACAAGGACAGCATTCAGTGTCACGTGGGCTTCCATTTTGTACTGGATGGCTCTTTGTTGTGGGGACCGTCTCGTGCATTGTAGGATGTGTCAAAGCATTCCTCGCCTCTACTCAGTGGATGCCAGTAATGGCCTGGCCCCCAGTGTGACAATCCAGAATGTCTCGAGACATTGTCACGTGTCCATTGAAGGAACTCCCCTAGATTCCCAGATCCATTCTGCCTGTTATTTCTTGCCCTTCCCTTTCTAACTACAACTGCTTTTAAAATGAATATGCATGTTTAGCATAACCTGCCATTAGTGAAGGTCTAGGCCATGTCTTCACTTATTTCTTTCCATGTAGAAAGCATTGTCATGAGACTTATTGTCATCTTTTTAATTGTGAAGCTCCCAACTTCCGAATGGAACCTGTGACAGCCCTGGGTGTCCTCTCCCTTGTCCTCAACATCATGTGCGCTGCTCTGAACCTCATTCGTGGAATTCACCTGGCAGAGCATTCTTTACAGGTAACCTTTTCTTTTCTTTTTTTAAATATATTTTATTGATTTTTTTTTATATATATAGAAAGAGGAAGGGAGAGGGATAGAGAGTTAGAAACATCGATGAGAGACATCGATCAGCCGCCTCCTGCACACCCCCTACTGGGAATGTGGCCGCAACCAAGGTACATGCCCTTGACTGGAATCAAACCTAGGGCCCCTTCAGTCCGCAGGCCGACGCTCTATCCACCGAGCCAAACCAGTTTTGGCAACAGGTAACCTTTTCTTTACAGGTTAAATGGAAGGACATGTGGTGGAAGAAACTGATAACCTTATAACTAAAACACATTTTATTTATAAGATTATTATATGCTAACGCCTTAAAATTCAAATAAAAATTGTATTTCTAATTTCATTCTATGTAGTGAGTTGAACAAATATGAAACATGCTCTTTTGTATCATTTTTCTAAGAAGCCAGAGCCGCCTTTGGGATACTGATGAGAAATGGACAACCTGAAATACTTCAAAAGGATTGGAATCCAGCCCTGTAGTGATTATTGGGGTCCCCAGGGCCACAAGGGAATCCAGCCCCCGTGGTCCTTGGGACCCCAGGAATCACTACAGGGCTGGACTGTCCTCGCTGGGCAAAAGTTTGAGTCTAGACTGATGGATGTCATGCAGATTCTACTTCCCTGTGACTTTTTCAAAAACTGTCACCAGGAAGGTGACTTTCCAGCCTGCTCCTCTCCAAGCACCTTCCTAATGTTTTTAAATTTTGAAGTATTTCACATACTTTATAAAGAGTATAGAATCATCATGAGCATAAGCAGGCATTACTTTCAAAAGTAGAGCCACAGTGCGCATGCCCAGGTACGTGATGGCTGAAGTCTGAGGCATGGCTGCCGTTGAGTCTCGGGGCACCGATGCAGGCCACCCCGTTGGGGGAATGGCAGCAGGCCTGTGTACAAGAGCGATGACTGCCTGTCACCGCATCCTGTCCTTGGCCGTGTGTGCTGTGGTTCCCACCCCTATTGTTTATGATGACTCATAACCTGTTACTTACCGACGTCTGTCCACGCCAGGACCGGTGCCTGCCAACAGGATGGTTCAGACTTGGGCACAGAGCAGAGTGTGGTGACATCACCGAGGAGGGGCAGTACCTGAGGATGGGAGGAATTCGGGAAAGCTCAGTATTGACAGATGGGGAGGCTTTTGAGAGGTGGCGAGGTTGTCGGGGGCCACTTCAGGTTGAGGGCTTAGCACAGGTACGCGGGGAGGATGCACAGTGTCCAGGTCACTCAGGGCGATGGCATATCAGCCCCTGGTTGATACATAAACAGAGACTCGGGTCTCCCCCAGCCAGGGATTGTGTGCTGCCAACCGGGCCAGACCGGATCGTGTTTCCTTTCCCTAAATATTCCTTCTCTTGTGTTCCTCCTCCTTGTTTTAGGTTACCCACGAGGAAATTGGAAATATTCTGGCTTTTCTTATTCCTTTCGTAGCCTGCATTTTCCAGGTGAGTGCGATGGTGATTCTGTGCTGAGTGGCTTAAACCCATGCCCTTAGTGTGTCCTTTTGTTGGAACCATCAACACACGTTTCTGGATTCTAACTTTGTCCCACCAAGGCCTTCGTTCGAATCATGGACACGCCAGCTCAACCTCTGACCTAACAGAGCGAGGACTTGGGGTTCCGGAGGGCCTTTCATGGTGGCAGACAGAGCAGGGGCCTGGCCTGGCCTCCAGGGAGGGAGGGATGCGATGGCAGGGGGGTGGGCTGGCTGGGCCTGACTGGTTGCGGCAGGGACTGGCCTCCTGCTTGTTGTGGGACAAGCCAAGTGCAGAAACGTCCTTCTGCAGAGGTCACGGCTGTGTCTGCCTCTGTGTTTTTAAAACAAGGACAGGTAAAGAGTGTTCTGAATAGCAGTACTATCTGACTCAAATCTGCCCTGAGGGAATGAAACAAAAATTATAACATCCGAGAGCCTTGACGATGTTCAGATAAGATGCACATATAAAGGATGGAGTCAAAAGGAGCTTTGGCATCTCCAAAAGCGAAGTTAATTCTGGTAAAAACCTGACTGTGATTCTCTTTACTTGTCCTCCACTGGACTAGGACTTAATACTTTCTCATCTTTAAGGTTTTTTGTTTGTTTTTTTTTAATTCAAATTTCTGTTCTTAGGGCACTTCCTCTCTCTTCCACACCCTAAATGGTGTATTTTTAAAGAATTTCACGATTGTGCAAAAAAGTTTTCAGCCCCAAATGGAAAATGCACGCCAATTTTAGAAACAAGGCTCGGAACCCATGGACGGTTCGTGGAGCTGCGTGTCGGGCTGCGGGGTCTTACGGCGCCCCCTCCAGTCCTGAGTCTGCCTTCTCCTTTGGTAGCTCTTTCCACGGGAGCCCTCCCTCCCCTGAGCTTAGCCTCGGTCACATTGCCCCGTGTTTTGAGAATGTATTTTTTTTTAACATCGAAGCAAAAGGCTGTTTCCACCTTTTGCAGAACAAGGACGGCCTCTTTTCCACGGGAGAGCCCGACACAAAATATCCGTCCCTCTCCCCGCTGAGACCTCCCCCTCTCCAACAGGAGATGTGATAAGGGATCTGTCTCGGGGACAGCAGACCCTGTCGACCCGTAACTCAGGAAACATGAAACGGGAAAGCATAGCTCCTCTCACTGCCTTTCTCACCTGCCGTTAGCCCCTGAGAGAAAACGTCACTGGGAGGCCAGTCAGTCTTGTCAGCTGTCCCGGCCTGGCTGTCTACCGCTGACCCCCATCTCTTCTTCCTCTGCATTTCTGCCTCATTTCCTGAACTTCTTTCAGGAGTGCAGTGTTCTGATTCCTTCTGCTTGGAATCAAACTGCTGATAGGAAAGAAGGGCTTGAGATTTCATCCTCTGATACCTGTTTCACTTTCCTTTGCTCTCCCAAACCTCCACGCCCCGCCAGGGGTGAACAGTGACTTACCCAGCGAGTCGCAGCCTCACTGTGATGGATTCAGTGTCCTAAGCTGCCGTGTGTGAAATGACGCCACGTGGCAGGTGTGAGAAGTGAATCTGGCCTCTGATCGGACCTCCCCCTCTGCTGTCATTGCAGTGTTACCTGTACCTGGTCTATAGTCCAGCCAGGACGCCGAAGGTGGTGCTGATGCTGCTCTCCATTTGCCTGGGCAACGCGTACCTGCACGGGCTGAGGAACCTCTGGCAGATCCTCTTCCACGTGGGCGTGGCCTTCCTGTCTTCGCACCAGATCCTGACGAGGCAGCTCCAGGAGAAGCCGTCTGACTGTGGCGTGTGAGGATCGGGCCCTTCCGTGTTCACAGGAGGGTCACCTGCGTCTCCCCTCTGGCTTCTCAGCTTCACCTCAAGTTTCCATCCTCCGAGTTCATTTTGACCAGACGGGACTGAGGGAGACTGGGGACTTGGCACAGGTGCGGTGGAGGCAGGAGGTCGCTCGGTGCCCAGGCCGGGTTTGGAGCTGAGCATTCCAGTTCAGCACGTTGACCCGAGACAGCAGATGCTGGGTTCCTTTCAGACAGAGCGTACTGGAAAACCATAAGGAAATGCTTTTGATCTCTTAAACCAAGCGATGCACCAAACCACTAGATTCGGTAGCGCTAGTTTTAGTGATAGGCAGTTGTCTCTGAGGAACCGAGTTCAAATCCCTACCAGCGTGTCAGTCTCCATGTGACTAGATTAGTTTTTTTGGAGGGTCAGCACAGGGTGAATTAAAAACTTAAAAATAGGGTTCATGAATTAAGCAAGGTAAATTTTGTTTACATTTTTGATAACAGGGTAGTTATCAACATGATGCTTTTAGAACAGTGAAAATATATTTTGGATATAAATTGGACTTCTCTACATTTAGGGTAAGGGCAGACTTAATTAAGCTGAGAAAATGGTTAAGAAAGTTCAGTGTATTTAATTTATAAATATAACTTCGTATGGTGGTGGGTCAGGGTGGGTACGGCGATGTTTTATATGTATTTGCAGGGCATAGCTGAATATTTTACAAATTAATTGAGCAAGATTCCTTGCCGGGAGTCAGGAACGGGAGCAGGGGAGCCACACAGATTCATGCAGGCACACTTTAGGGGTGCAGGTGGGAGAGGCCGCTGCCATCAGCCTGGCACACGGCGGCCGGGGCCTGCCATTTTAACGATGAACCCCCTGACCCCGTGTACCTGCTGCCAGAAGACCTCCCAAATGAATCACTCTCCACCTTTCCCCGTCATCTGAATTGGGCCAGGGGCTCATTTCTTTATGAATAAGAATTCAGTAGGTGTTAATTTCTAAAAGCTTTACAAATGTATAATTGATCCTGTGTTCAGAAAAGCTTTTTTTTTCTTCTTCTCCCAGAAAAGCTTTTCTTTATCTCTCTGTCAAAATGCTGATTGGTCAGAGTTTCCCAAAACGTGGCTCTGAGTCAGATCTTAGCTGGTCCGGAACCATTCAGGAGCCCTTTCGGAAGATCGCCCCTAGATCAGCGGTTCTCAACCTGTGGGTCTCGACCCCTTTGGGGGTTGAACCACCCTTTCACAGGGGTCACCTAAGACCATCGGAAAATGCAGATATTTACATCACGATACATAACAGTAGCAAAATTTCCTGGTTGGGGGTCACCACCCCATGAGGAACTGTATGCAAGGGTCTTGGCCTTAGGAAGGTTGAGAACCACTGCCCTAGATTGTTCCTGGTAGAAGTCTGGGATGTGATTAGCTCAAACCACAATCATAGGGGACACTTGGAGTGCAATTATTGGTCTGGATAAACGTAAAAATCCTAGTTTGATAGTTTTTGTAAGTTGAAAATCAGTGCAAGAGATACCGCGCCCAGGAGCGAGCCAGGATACCGTTTCAGTGGGTTCGGCTGTCCTTGGTTATTCCCGGTGGCGCGTTGTGACTGAGCTACCTTGGTATCACTTTAAGAAAAGCAAGTGTATGTGGCTGGGAACTTGCTGGGGAAATGTTGCCAGAGCGATTTTATTTTCTTATAATGGAATTTTCTATTTTTACTCGAATAAAATATCTGGACGTGAAAGTTCTGCTGGCAACACCCTCCGATGGAAACTCCAGAGCTGTCTCTCTATTGATTTTGGATCTGCCTAATTTTGGCATAGCCAGCAGGTGAACGCGCAGGCTTTCTGGAAGGACATTTTGAAGAGACGGTGAAACAGAGTGGAAAGCCAAGGAGGCGAGACAAAGCCTTCTATGGTAGAAGCACAAAGAAGCTGTAAAAGTTGGTAGAACAGCTTATGGGTGATTTATTTTCTTTTCGAGCCCGCGTGCTTGCCCCGGAGCCCCGTACCCCGGATGCCTGGAGCGCCCGAGCCCGTGACCCACAGTCAGCAAGCATTAGAGACGGTGCTGACTGTGCTGGAGGGGTCTCCCTCCTGGGATTGCTCCCTGCACCGGCCTCCATGGTCTCCACGCTCGGGTGACTGTGGTCTTGGGGTTGGAGGTTGCCTTTTGCAAGTTAAAGGGAGAGAGGACCAGCCAAGCAGGACAAATGCATGACGACACGAACACTCTATCTGAAATCCAGCCGAGGGAGGCTCGGCCCACCGCAGGGAGAAGCTGCTCATAGGAAAGACGGGCTTGAGATTTCATTCAAGGGAAATCCCAGCTCGGGGTGACTTGGTCCAGCCCCCCTCCCCCCCCAGGTCACCCTCAGCGCCGGAAAGCTGGCTGCACATGGCTGTCGTTAACCACGGAGTCAGGCCGTTCCGCCATCTTTGTTTTCCCAGTGGTTCCAGGCCCCCCGCCCCCCTGCCTCACAGGGTGAGGTCTGGGACAGGATGAAAATGAAACCTTAAAAGTGCCTTCTGGTAGCGGATGCTGCAAGGTCAGGAGCGTCAGGGTGCGGTGTCCCGTCGAGTGTGCGGGCAGGAATGTGGCTCGGGCTCTCTGGCAGGGTGTCCCCTTCCCCTGGGATGCCGTGGGGGAGGCACAGGGACTCTGGTGGCTGTCCGTTCCCCGGGCCAGCATGGCTGTGACCAGGTCCTGTTCCTGAGTGGAGACAGTCGGCCCATTTGGGGTGGGGTTCCCTCTGGTACTAGAGGCCCCCCTGGCTGCGGCGGGAGGAACGTGAGCGCCGTTGACGGGCACTGAGAGCCAGGGCCCAGGATTGTAAAGATCTCCGAGGGCCGTGAGAAGGCTGTTTGGCTGAAATGAAACATCTAATCCTCATTCCGTCATTTCTGTCAACCTCATCTTGAGCTCCATTCTTTTCCCAGATGCCCTTCTCCGGGTCTCCCCTCCTCTTGCCACCTCTGCCCCACACTCCTGCCCTGGACCCTGGAGGGATGGGAAAGGAACCTCTCATTGTAACTGATAGGGTGGGTCCAGGAGCTTCAGAGAGGGGGCCGGCTGCACTGAGCCCGGCCCTCGCCCTGTGTACCCCAAAGAGCTCCAGCACCCTCCTGGGGGCCTGGTCTCGGAGGAAGCTTCGCTTTGGTGCCAGCACTGCTCAGAGTCATAGACGACAACCAGCCAGGCCGGCTATTTGGGGCACAGAAAGCAGGGGGCAGAGGGTCAGAGCTGGGGGCTCTCTGTCTGCTGGAAGATGGCAGCCGCCCCTTGGCATATGGGGGCTGCGGGCTGAACCCCCATCCAGGGCTGCCATGGGTCGTTCCTCGAAGGAGTCGGCCGCTCATTGAAACATGGACGCAGGTGGCCCTCTGAGAGCCCACTGCGGGCTCAGCCAGCACAGAGGCCGGAGGACCGGCAGGGATGGGAGCGTTGGTGCGACCGTTCGTGTGCCCGGCTCTAACGGTTCCCATTCCGTTGTTCGTGCGCGGCACCAGGCCCCGGTGCAGGGAGCTCCGCCCGTGCCTGAGTGTTCACAGAGGAGCGGCAGCAGAGAGCAGGTGCGCCCTGGAGGGCGAGGCTGGGGAGGGAGCGTGCCGGCCAGCGTGGCTCTGACGTGCCACACCACCGTGGGTGAGTCACTGCCCGCAGGCCCCAGCGTCCTCATCCGGGGAAGGTGATAACCTCAGCCTGCTCCCTGGCTGCTCCCCTGAGAACAAAAGCACAGCGGGTGAATCCCGGGTGAACCCAGCCCTTGTGCGCAGGAGGAAGGCTTTGCATTCCCCTGACGCACAGAGATCCTTCTGCCTGCTTCAGGCGGCACAGCACAGCCGTGTCTGCCGGCCTTGAGGAAAAGGGACATTGTATGTCAGCGGTTCTCAACCTGTGGGTCGCGACCCCTTTGGGGGTCGAACCACCCTTTCACAGGGGTCACCCTAAGACCATCGGAAAATGCAGATATTTACATCACGATGCATAACAGTAGCAACATTTCATGGTTGGGGGTCACCACCACATGAGGAGCTGTCTGCAAGGGTCGCGGCCTTAGGAAGGTTGAGAACCACTGTTGTATGTACTGCCATGTGCATGGCTTCATTCTGCATCCCCAGAAAGGTAGCGGCCTCTCTTCCGCCCCCTGGCCCTGCCCCCTGCCTTCCAGGCTCAGAGCGCTGGCACTGTGGGTGTTGGGTCCTCCAGGATCCAGGGGCGGGGGACAGGGAGGGGGTTTTTCTGCTGGTTGTGGTTGAGGCCTGTCCTAGAGAGCCAGGGACCCAACCTCGAGGCCTGTCCCTAACCGAGGAGAGCTCTGCCTTTCCCCGGGGGAGGCGGGGGAGCAGTGATGTCAGATTCCGTTGCTGGGGCAACGTCATTGGCAGGGGACCTGTGGAAACGGGCTTGTCAGGAAAATCTGGGAATAGCCGGATATGGAAACATCTGGCTGTGTGTACCCACGGCGGGGCTGTTGCCCGCCAGCGCCTGTTATTTAGGGTAAACTTACCAAATCCATTCTGTCCCTCGAACCTGTGCTTGGTACGTAGGACCTTCTTTGCCCTTTCTGCCTGGGTGGTTCTGGGGTTGCTTCAGAAGTAGTGCTTATTAATGCGTTATTCACCTGACCCCCAGGGTTCCGTTTCGTTCAGTGGACTTTCCTATGAAGAGCATAAACCATCGGGGCTGATTGGGCCAGGGCATCCATTTCACATCTTCCTTCCGAATGCTTACCGTTTTCATGTAATAACAAAGATCTATTTTGACCAAGTGATGGGTACTCTTTAACAAACCTAAACCTGTGTTCATGTGTGTCGAGAATGTGGTACGGCATTATATACTGTGTATATGTACATTAAATGAGGTGGCTTCAGGCGTGAAGGGGGTGGGGAGAGAATAAATCCAAGGTGCTTATTAACCGGTGTGTCTGTGTTTGTGGGAAAGATTCTGAGTTGTGGGTCTACCTCCCTGGGCCTGGCCTAATGGAGGAGGGGTGTGCCGTGAGAAGGAAAAGTCAGGTCCTCTTGTCCAGGGGAGTCTAGACAGGTGCAAGGTCTCCCAGAGTCTTCAGCGCTAATCCCAGCCCCTGGGGTGCAGACACCCCTGGGAAACACGCGAAGAGCAGTGGCAGCGCTGCCCTGGGGGTGGAGGCCTGCCTTCCTCCAGGCCCTGTCCCTCCCCGCCCTGGGCTCCGGGCTCCTGGCTACGCTGAGGATAAGGGTTATCTGCCAAGACCAGCCCCATCTCCAGAAGGCCACCAGGAGGCACCGCTGCCAGCCAGTCTTGGGGACCAGGCCCTTTTGCGGAGGTCCTCCCGGGCAGCTGACAACGTTCCCAGAAAGGAAGCAAGGCACCCACCTCTCCCGATCACGCTCTCAACACGTGGGGAAACGCACGCTCCCAGCCTCCCTCCGCCATCTGTCCTGCACGAAATCTTTCCGAGGAGGGCAGAGACTTCCAGAATAAACATCTGAGTTCCTGAGTTCTGGGGTTTGGAGTTGGCAGATCCCGCACTGCGCGGGTTGGGGAAGTTGAGGCCCAGCCCAGGGAGCCAGTCCAGTGTGGCCCAGAGCTCCTTCCCCCCCGGGCTGGGAAGGAGGTGCTGTCTACCCCTTGGCAGCACCCACACACCACAAGGAATCTTGGCCCACAGAGGGTGCCAGGAGGGCTGGTTTTCCAGTGGTTAGAGCGTCGGCCCACAGACTGAATGATCCCAGGTTCAATTCCGGTCAGGGGCCTGCACCTCACTTGCAAGCTTGATTCCTGGCCACGTTTGCGGCCTTTGGCGGAGGCAACCCATCAGTCTCTCTCTCTCTGTTTCTTCCCCTCCCTTCTACTCTCTCTAAAAAAAAATGAATGGAAAAAAATATCCTCCGGTGAGGATTAACCAAACAACAACAAGGAAAAGAAGAGCTTAGGACATGGACGTGCACAGAGAGAAGGCCGTGGGAAACACAGGGAGAAAGAAGGTGGTTGTCTGCAAGCCAAGGAGAGAGGCCTCAGGAGAAACCAACCTGCCAACATCTTGGTCTCTGACTTCCAGCCTCCAGGGCGGTGAGAAAATAGATGCCTATTCTTCCATCCACCCGGCCTGTGGTCCTTTGTTACGGCAGCTCAGGCTGGCTGATCTAGCTGCCTGCCCCAGTGCAGTGTGTACCTCCATGCCTTTTGGAAACTCCACTCCTGGTTTTACATCCCTGGCAAATGCTTCCGTAGATCCTTAAGGGGACACGTATGAAGACCAGTGTTTCCCGAGCATCATTGGTGTTGGCAGAAAGCATCTGTGTCCCGGTCGTGGACACGCAGTGTGCACCATGCAATGGGCAGACGTGCCAGGCTTACATGTAACGTGGGATGTGGATGGAGCTTCAAAACATAGAACTGAGTGAAAAATAACATTTATATGATTAGATGTATTGCACACAAAATAATAACATGCTTTGTAAGAACGTATTGAAAAAGATAGATGTTCAGCCCAGCTGGAGTGACTCAGTTGGTTGAGTGTGGTTCCATGCACCGAGAGGTTGTGGGTTTGATTCCTGATCAGGCACAGACCTGGGCTGCAAATGCCATCCCAGGTCGGGGCACAGATATGGAAGGCAACCGAACAGTGTTCTCTCTCTCTCTCTCTCTCTCTCTCTCTCTCTCTCTCTCACCCCCACCCCCATCTCTACTTCCTCTCTCTAAGCATGTCCTCAGGTAAGGATTAAAAAAGAAAAACATATATACATGTTTAATGCATTTGAACAGTTGCCTACACAGGACCAGGAGTATGGGAGTTGGGTCTGGAGATGGTGAGGAATTTAAAAAATAATAAAAGAGGGTCAGTGCCGAGATCAGTTTGGCTCAGTGGATAGAGTATCGGCCTGCGGACTGAAAGGTCCCAGGTTCGATTCCGGTCAAGGGCATGTACCTTGCTTGTGGGCACATCTCCAGCTCGGGGCGTGCAGGAGGCGGCTGATCGATGTCTCTCTCTCATCGATGTTTCTGACTTTCTATCCCTCTCCCTTCCTCTCAGTAAAAAATCAATAAAATATATTTAAAAAAGAGGGTCAGTGGTTGGTCGGTTCCTGCGGGCCATGGGAGAGCCAGGAGCCTGCCTTGTGCCTGGGGAGCTTGCCCTGGAGGTGCCCAGGCCTCCCAACCCCAGGAGGCCAACAAGGCCTGCCTTTGGGGGCGCTGTACCCCTACGCTGCCAGGGTGTTTGCGCCTCCAGGGCTGCTTCGGCGGTGCCTGGGAGGGGAACTGAAGCCCAGGCCCGGGCTCTAATGGTCGGGGAGGGCTTCTGGGCGCCACGGGGCAGGGAGAGCGGGGAGGAGGCCACTCCGGAGGGAAAAGCAGGCGGGTGGGAGCGGGCCTGGGCCACCGGGGACTCGCTCCTTCCAAGAGTCAGGCCGTCTGACAGGCAGTTTCCTGGCGGACGCTCTTTCCCACGTGAGGCGATGAGTGGACGGGCTCTCTCAGGGACCGGGAGCACAGCTGTGGGGGGACGGAGGTGCCCCCGAAATAGCCTGTTCTGGCCCCACGGCCAAGGGAGCCGGGGGAAGCCACGCCGAAGAGGGTGGAGCTGGAAGGGGTGGAGGGACCAGGACCACCACGAACCCCAGGGCTTGTTCGAAGGCACATTGGCTGAGGCCCCTCGGACAGAGTGGGGGCCGGGGGACCAGGAACATGGGCTGGATCAGGAGGACCTTTCTCCCGGGGCTCCGCCCTGAAGGTGTGCGAGCAGCGCTGTGCTGCGTGGGCTGGCTCCTGGGAACACGCTGTCCCCGTCTCAAGGACACGGTCTCATCCCGGATGCCGCCGTCCTGGGGCCTCTGCCCATCTCCCGGAGTGCCTCCTGGGTGTCCATCCCGCGGGCGAGCCCGACGCCGGTCGCAGGAAGCGGCCTGTGCCAGCTCCCATTTGAAGAGTAAATATTAGTTTTGTCAAGAGCTGCCTGTTCTCTATCACTTGGCACCGGGGACACCGAGCCGGCGAGGCGGGGGGACCTCTTGGTCTGCACCCACACCCGGATGGAGTCTGGGGGCCCAGGTCCCTGCTGCAATGGAGGGCTCCCCATGTCCAGGCAGGCATCCCCTGCAGGCGCCTGAGCTCCGGAGTCCCTAGGGGAGATGGGGAGACACTGAGGCCCCCAACCCCTAGTGTGGCTGCTGCTGCCGGTTCGATTCCTGGTCAGGGCACATGCAAGAGGCAGCCAGTCCTTTCTCTGTCTCACATAGATGTTTCTGTCTCCCTCTCCCTTCCCCACTCTCTCTCTCTCAAAACCAATAAACAGTATTTCATAAAAAATAAAATCATCTGATTATCAGGAAGGGGGAGACCTGCTCCTGCTCTACTGTCCCTGCTTTGGGGAGGCCTCCTATGATCACCCCCTTCATCTAGCCCCTCCTCCTGCTTGCGTGCTCCTCACATTGCTCGCATGTATGACAGGTCAGCCCGGGGAGGCAGGGCCTCTGCCTCAGGTGCTCAGTGCCGGGAACTCTGCACATAGGTTGGTGCTCAGCAACTTTTGTTCGTACGGCGTCATGATGTTAATACTGGGAGAATATTAAACCGATCGAGTCCGCTTCCCCCGGCCCTGGCAGTTATACTCCTCTGAGGCCACTGCACCAGTATGAGGCCGGGAAGGGCGGGGCGGGGGTGCCATCTCAAGTCCAGAAAGGAGGCGGCAGCTGTGGGCCCGAGGGGACTCAGCGATGCTGGGCGCCCTCAGAGCTGAGCTAGGGAGGCACTCGCCTCGGGGTGTACGGTTCAAGGAGGCGGCACAGAACTCAGTAATCAGGATAACTTATCTTAAAAAAAAATCAAACCAAGGCAAACATGCACGACTAACAAGATACCAAGGTTTTTAAGGAAAGAGACTGAAGAATCAACGTGGCCAGCTCAGTCTGCTCTACTTGGGGTCTACGCAGGGCACACCCAGTGACCCTCAGCTGGGACAGTCCTCACGCTGAAGCCAGGCCCTGGGGTTTTTGTTTGCTTTTTAAAAAATATATATTTTATTGATTTTTTTACAGAGAGAAAGGGAGAGGGATAGTTAGAAACATCGATGAGAGAGAGACATCAATCAGCCGCCTACTGGGGATGTGCCTGCAACCAGGATACATGCCCTTGACCAGAATCGAACCTGAGACCTTTCAGTCCGCAGGCCGACGCTCTATCCACTGAGCCAAACCGGCCTCGGCAGGGCTCTGGGGTTTTGAGAACTGGGTTCGAGGCCCGGCTCTACCAATGACTTGCTGGCGATCCAGGCCAGTCCCTTTCCTTCTCTCTGGACTCTGGCTACCCCGTCCGCCCTGCATGGGGGCTGGGGGGCTGCCGGGATGGCCCGTCCTCCTCCTCCTCCTCCTCGCCATGGCCCCTGAGGTTACGGTCCCGCTCCTGGGAGGCGGTGTCTCCGGGGCCATTGACTCCCGGCTATTAATATCTCAGCCCGATCAGGGTGTTTAATGACTGCCAGCTGTGGCCCCGGCCCCCTCCCCCTGGAGAGATAAGAGCAGTTCCCGTTCCCACGTGGGGGGATGCAGGGTCATTGCTCCTTCAAACAGGCTCTGGGTGAGCGGTGGGAAATGGGGGGCGGGGAGGAGCCTGGCACCTAACCACCCTGGCCCATCACACCAGCCAGAGGTGCCTGGGCACAGACTCCTTGGGCACCTCTTCCCCATGGGGCTGCCCTGCTCTCCCTCCCCCACCCCCCTGCTTGGGTCCTGCTGATTTAGATTCTGGTTCTGAGGGCCTTGGGGCTTCTCCCCAGGTGCCCCACAGACATGACATTCAGCGGGTCCCAAACCACCAGGTCAGCATCTTCCCAAACCCGCCCCTCCCCCCCTTCCTCACCTGGGTGATGGAGAGGCGACTTTTCCCAGAGGGTGGGCCCAAAACCCTCCCTCTCCCTCTGGCCTCACTGGCTCCTGCTGTGGAGGCCCCAGCACCTGTTCCCTGGACTGGGGTGTCCCTTGTGCTCATTATAGCCCCCCGGGACCCACAGACTAATAGATATTAGTCTATTAGAGACTAATAGATATTAGTCTATTAGAGACTAATAGATATTAGTCTATTAGCTCTCAGAGGCATCACCTCCCGATGTCACCTCACCTCAGAAGCTGCCCCAGCCCGCTCTGATGGCAGACAGGCCGCCCTGCTTGGAGTGGCAGGAACCAGCCACATGTCACCTACCCGCTGCCATCCAGGCCACGGTGACCCTCTCCGCCAGGACGGTGGGAGGCTCTTTGTCCTTGTCTTCCCAGGAGGTGACCCCCGCAGTGAACTGGCTTTTGCCTGCAAGGACTGGGTCAGAGCTTGGTCAAGGGTGAGGGCCGAGCCTGTGGGGAACCCCGCTGGGGTCTGTGTGCCACTGCGGTGAGGGGCCTGGTCCAAGGGCCAGGCTCTGGTCTCCTGGATCCCTGGAGTCCCCCTGGCCCGTAGCCTCTCCATCTCTTCCTCTTCCCTCTCACTCTGAGATGGAGCTGAGGAGAGAGAGGTGTGATCTGGCCTCCCACTTCCCAGGTGTTGGGGGCCCTGAGCCAGCCTGGGGGAGGTCCTGGAGGTACCCACCAGGTGGCGATAGAGATGAGCTGGTCTGGCTCGATAAGTGCCTGCAAGGCAGCAGGGAGGGCCCTAGAGATGGAGGAAGAGGGGGTGCAGTGGAGATTCTCTGTGTGGTCAGCCCCACTCCACCCCTTCTTCCTAGGCAGCTTGGATGTCCGCCTACGGCCGGTGCCAGCCCAAGACCGTGTCTCAGCTTCTCCTTATTCCTGAAACCCCTCCCCCCGCTGGGCTGCTCACCTGCTGGCCCTTCTCAGGGAGGAGCCCACCGCTGTCCCACCCCCCACCCTGTTTTGCCCGATCCCCATCTCTCTGTGTTTTCCCTTTCCACCCTCCTGGCTGCTAACTCTGCTCCAACCTCAGAGCCCTCCCCTTACCCTAAAGCCATGACCCCCTAATGGGGCATTTCAAGCCCTGAAAAGACTGGGTTCACTTAGTCTGTGGGCCTCCGGGTCTTTACACCCCTCAGTCAATGGTGTCAGTCCTTATCTGGAGGTGGGGTACTGCCCTTTCCTCTGCAAACATTTTGCTTCTGAGATCTATTGGCTCCTCCCATTACTGTTTCCCCTCCTCTCCTCCCCCCTCTTCTACCAGCCTGAGCTTATCCCTCAATCTCCGACCTCGTTCTCCACACAGCCTTCATCCTCTGGCCATCCTTTGGCCCCTGGATGCTTGGAGCACCCCTCCAGCTGCTCTCTCCCCCCCTGATCCCAGAAGACAAAGCAGGTGGCAGAAGCCTGGGCAGGCTCCTCTTCCTTAGCCACCCGAGCCTCAGCCAGGAACGAAGCTAAGCTGTCCAGCGCCCTCCCCGATTACGCAGGCGGAGAAACTGAGGCCCAGAATCAGGACTAGAAGGCCAGGGCCGGTCTTCTAGACCTTACGGAGCAGAATGGGGTGGGTGAGGTCTCTGCAGCCAGGGCAGGGAGTCCCCAGTCGGCGGAGGGGGAGGAAGGAAACCAGAGAGAGCGAGCGGCATAGCCCAGCTGGGTGAGAGGATCACGGACACACTGCCTGTTCCCCATCCCTCCTCCCGGTGCCTTGGAGGACAGGGGCGGGAGCCAGGGAAGAATGGAGCCCAGCTCTCCCCACCTGACCCGCACCCCACTGTTGGCCTAGGCAGGGGGAGGGGAGAGAGGGTGCTGAGGACTCTCTCCCCAGCAGGCCAGGAAGTGCCTGAGGTCAAAGCTGGGCGCGGCCTCCTTCTCTGCCCTGCAGCTGACACGCACAGGGCAGGCACAGAGCGTGGGGCTAGACCCAGAGGTTCTGCTACTCTTGGACATGCTGGACCACGGGTCAAAGGGCATTTCCCTGGGGTGCCTTGCTCTCAGCTCACAGGCACGCTTTCCTGGGCCTGACCACCCCTGACCGGGCCTCCGGGCCTCCGGGCGCTGGTCTGATCCGTCCTTGGTGAGTCCTGGGTTGGCACCGGTGTCTTGCAGGCGGACCTGAGCCTGGGCCAGCCTGTTCTGGCCTCTTTTTACCAACTTGGCCTCCCTCCCCTGCTCCTGCAGCAAGACGCCTCCCTGGATGTTTGCAGAAAGTGGAAGCCTCGGTCGCTCCGGCAATGGCTTTGGAGACATCACATCGCTTGCTGACTGACCCCATCCACCTCATCCTCCTGCCTCTGTCCACACCTTTCTCTTCCTGCTGTTTCCTCTGCTCACTCACTTTCTTCGGTTAATCCCCACCCGAGGCTATTTCACGTTGATTTTTAGAGTGGAAGGGAGAGGGAGAGACACACACACAAACACACGCCCAACCAGGGCTGGGGATGGAGCCTGCCCTGGAGGTAGGCGCCCTTGACCTGAATGGAGCCTGTAACTCTTCCGTCTGCGGGCCAATGCTCTCTCCATGGAGCCAGACCGGCGAGGGCTCACTCACGTGGATGGTGACATTTGTCCTGTCCTCTGTCTTCCTCCTCTGGCTGAACACTGGCAATAGCAGCTTGGGCATCTCCTACCCGCTGGGCTCCTGGTCTGCAGGAATGGATGTGGCCGGGGAAATGCGCACACTTGGCTGTTTCCAGGGCTGCGGGCGGCTGTCTGCTGTTTTGTATTGATCCCATAGAACTGTCCTTGGGGCTGGATTCAGGGGCGGGAGGACACAGTGAAGACCCGGTATGCCTTCTTCGCACTCAGAAGGGAGACTCCCCCTCCGTGAGATGCCAGTGGGGGACCCTTAGAACATGTGACCCCCACAATGGCATGCATTGCTGCCCGGAATCGAAGGGGTGGTAGCTTCCAGCTTCAGTGTACCCGTCCTGGGCAGATGGCATCAAGTTGGAAGCTAGTCCCCGGCCTGAGGTCACCCAGGAACACCGACCAGCGGGGAAACGAAGCCAACACAACAACATTTATTATTGCACGAACGTGGGTCTTCCGGCTGCGGGCTGGGCTGGAAGGCCCAGGGCCACAGAGGAGCGGCGCAGATACACGAGACCGTGACGGCCAGGCCGTGGTACGGATGACACCCGGGCCGGAGGACGCCTCAGCTGCACGCCAGGGAGGGCCAGGCGGGGTGGGATGGGGTTGGGGTTGGTTACAGGGACGGTGGCCACAACAAGGAGCGGTGAGACGAATACCAAGAGGATCCAGCATGTTATAAGGTAGAAAAGGCAGCGGTAAGAAGTCTGTGCTTTCGCGTTCCTGTCAGTCAGACCGGAGTTCAAACCCTGCGGGGTGACCAGGCCAGCTCCCTGCTCCCGCGTGAGGCTCAGCTTCCTGTTCTAGGACGCAGGGACAGGCATTGCCACAGTGCTGGGCTGGTGGGAGGATTGAGGGACCAGGAGTGCACATCTCTGAGCCTCATTCTCACAGCTGTCTCATCATAGGCAGCGGAGGGCAGCTCCCACCACCCACAGGGATGGGTGGGGCTGCTGGCAGTCCCCTCGAATTGTTCCCATCATCCTCAGACCACCCCACTTCAGCAGGGACTCTGAAGAGAGCGGTGCTCCCCAAACCAGAAGTCCACGTCACAGCGGCATCATTTACCTCCAGGAAGACCTGGCAGCTAGAAGGGCCCTGGGGAGGGGACCACATCCTCAGAGAGATGGCTGAATGGTGGGCGATGCTGACCCCCAAGGAAGCGGACAGCGAGGTTGGAACTTCAGGCACTGATGAGGTGGTGGCGTCGGGGGACCGTTGAGGGGGGGGCGGGTAATGCAAGGCCTTGGTCAACCATGTTCCCACTGTATTGCCTGGGAGTGGTGGGTGGTTGCCTTCTTCGGTGAAGTCACGAGAGGGCGGAGTCACTCGAGGATGCAAATTTCCTTCCATTGATTGGCAGAGAGCCGTTGGGGGAGGAGTCTGATGACTGAGCTCCACCCCCCATCTTCCAGGATGCATCTCTCAAGGCTCCCTCTCCCCAGGCAGCGTTCTCCGGGGCTTCTGGGGCCAGGCCAGCCTCCGAGCCCAGGGTTGGGGCCACTCTCCCCAGTCGGCCGCCCTCTGTCCCCCCGGCGGGCGGGTGGGTGCAGGCAGACGGAGCCTGCCTGCGCCCCTGGTTGCCTGGGGTCAGACCAGGGAGTCTTCGGCCTGGAAGCTGGAGGAGCGGCGCGCCCCCGGGCTGACGCGGGTCAGCATGGAGACCTGGGTGCTGCAGGTCGCCCCGTTGCTGCCTCCGTGCGGGTGCTGGTATTTGGGGCCCAGGCCCAAGATGCCCTGGAGGTTCCAGCGCCGCCACTTCCGCCGCAGCTCTGCCTGCACCTGGGAGAAGGGAGGGGGGTCACACCCGCAAAGCCTCCCCACCTTCCACCTCCTCGAGTTAGGACGCCAAGCCAGCCAGTCGCATGCTCTTGGGGAGTCTGAATTCACAGACCCCGATGCTCTCTTTTGGGGATACAGAGTTAGGACGCTGGGGGCCAAGGTCAAATCGAGGCCTTCGAGTAGGGGAGGGGGGAGGCTGAGAGGAGGAGAGAATGCAGTCGGGGGATGGAGAGGGATGCTGCCTGGGGTGACTGTATCCCCATCCCTGCCCTCCAGAGCACGGACTTGTGCGCTTTGTAGCCTTGGTTACAAAGCTTCATGTAACCCATCCTTCACCGGCTACCCCTCCCCGCCACCCTCCCCCCCAACTCATTCTGCGCACAGCCCCTGAACAAGGCACTTGTCCAACTCTGAGTTCACTTAAAATGCAGATCCTAAGCCAGCAGGTCTGGAGTGGCCTAGACACCAGCATTCTTAACGAGGTCTTAGATGCCACCACCATGGAGTTACTAGTCTGAGGACCACCCTTGGAGTAGCAAGGCGTAACCCATCCTCGCTTTGCTCATATCCCACCCGCATTTCTGGACCCCAGGGTCTGGGAGGGAGGGGCTTACCTCGCCGTTGAGGAAGCAGTAGAGGACAGCCACCACAAAACCCTGGGAGGAAGGGAACGGGGAGGTGAGGTAGGCTGACCACAGGAGCCTCTAGCCCTGCCCAACCCCCGGCCCCGGCCTGTGTTCTCCTGGCTCAGCAACTGCTAAGCACCCAGCAGGTGCCTAATCAATACTCAGGACGGCGACCAGACGGGGGGATCCGGGGGCAGAGGGCGGCACTCCCCGCAGGCCCGGAGCCCGCAGTGCGTACCTGGAACGACCCCACGACGAGCTCAAAGACCAGCTTCACTTCAGTCTCGAAGTTGTCGGGGAAGAAGGCAAACACGGTGTAGTGCATTCCGAACAGGGGGATCAGCAGAAGGGTGGACTTGGCCAGCCTCCTGGGGGCAGGGAGGGGCGGGCAGTGAGTCGGTGTGTCCATCCCTGTGGGCACGACAGTCCTCCACAACAACCAGGATGGGCGAGGGAGAACTGCTGGCCCCTAACTATGATGGGGGAGGGGGGAGTGTCTTATTTCATATCTGAGGTGTCTCTGCCCTCCTGCCCCCAGCCCTCCGAGTCTGGGGGGAGCATGAGGGAGAAAGAAACCCCTCTATTCTCATCCTTCTGGAGGAGTGAAGAGGAGGGCCAGTGCGGAACCCTGAGAATGGATGATGCGTGACGGTGGGAAGTCCAGGCTCTGTGGCAGCCCATGGGGAGAAGTTCTCAGGCAACAGGAGGACCCGATTCCCTCTCCTGGCCTCAGTTTCCCCAGACTGTCCAGTGGGGTAAATGCATGCGCCACCAGGTCAGGTTACAGACAGGGGACCCACTGTGGACTCAGAGGTGCTGTGGGCGCTCTGAAGTGCAATGCACCCAGGAGACCAGTTCTCCACGGGGAGAGGTCTGAGTGGAGGAGGGGTCTCTGTGTTTCTCTCTCCTGCCTTGGTGATCAGCCTGGGGAAGCCGAGTCCCCAGCCTGAGGACCGACAGCAAATGGGGTGGGTGGGGGGCAGGGCCTTTGGCCTCGCCCCTCCCATTCCTTCCGGGACCCGGTTCCCAGCCATGCCAAGATCCCCAGCACTCCCCACCCCTCCTTGGCTGCAAACCTATCCCGGCCGCTGAGGGCGACAGATGGAAGCTCTTTTTAAATTGAAGGCTCATGGGGAGGTGGAGAGTGGGAGCTGACAGCCCTCCTCGGGGAGCTCCGTCTCTGACTGCTGTCCCCCGCCTGCCGACAGCTGTTCGGTTTCCATCTCACTCACGTGGACCTGGCACTGACCAGCGTTCTTAGCTGCGGATTCTAGCTCTTTCGAGCAGCTCAATGTTAGGAAAAACAAGGCCCACTGGCAAACGGAGAGAGCGAGGGTGGGCCGGCCTGAGGTCCTAGCCCTGGGCAGACCTCGCCCCCCTGCAGGGCCTTCCCTCCAGCTACTGGGAGAAGCTCCGCCTCCACACCCGACAGGAGAGAATGTGGGCACCCTGGGAATGCCAGTCTCATGTGTGAGCTGCATTTATTGGCATGCATCAGCTGCATTTATTGGCCCCCCTTTTCTGTGCCAGGCACGTGCCAGGGACTGGGCACTCAGTGTGGGCAAGACACGGGTTGTCTACTGTCTCCTGCAGCATCCTGGCGTGGTAGCAGATCTGCACCGGGTCAGATCGCCTGCCAGGGAAGGTGACTGCAGGAGAAGCAGTCGTGGGACTCCTGAGCCTGGCCCGGTGGGGCTGGGGCAGGGGACACTTGTGGACTGAGCCAGGCCATGGGGTAGAGGTGGGCAAGGGCAACGTGGCTTTTTGGTGACTCTGGAGGGGGGCGCAGAGGAGACGTGGGATGCTTGGAGGACCGGGCCTGGGGGTTCTGGGAGAGCCAGGGCCCTGGCGTCACACTCACGAGTACGGGCTGTTGTCACTCTTCCCGACGTTCGGGGGCTGCAGTTTCTGCACCAGGATTCGGATGATGCGAATGAACAGGATGAAGTTCACCTGGGGGTGGCAGGCCAAGGTGGGGAGTCAGAGAGAGAAGACTGTCCGGCTCCCTGGGCGGATGGCCCGTCTCGTCCCTCGGGCCCCGCTGCCCGCCCTGTCTCCCGGGTCCTCTAGCTCTCCCCACTTTGGGGCAAGTCATCCCTTAGGCCTGGGCCTCCAAATCCTTCTTCTCTACGCTAGAGGGAAAATGCACCCCGAAGGCCATGGGGGGGGGGGGAGCACCCTGCGTTAGGCCTTGGGAAGTCTAGGTTTCAGTTCTGACCCAGACCTGAGTTTCCTGTGTGACCTGAAGCAGGTTGACTACCCACTCGGGGCCTCAGTTTCCCCATCCCTAAGCAGCGGGAGGAGGTCTTACCAAGATGGAGGTGAAGATGGGGGCCTTTAGGATCCACCAGAACATGGAGGAGTTGATGGTGTCCCAGCATCTGGGCAGGGGAGGGAAGGGAAGGGGAGAAGGAGAGACGGTCAACAGTTCTCTCCGTTTTCCCCACCTCTGCCCCCGGTCCCTTCAGAGGCATGGGCCCAGAGTCTGATGCTTCCAACATCCCCCTACCCCCCACATCCCACCCAGGGGCTCTGCCCCAAGGGATGGCAGCTAGGAGGAGGGGATAGGTGTGACAGCTCACCCGAAATCCTCAAAATGGATCTTGGTGATGGTCCACACCAAGGTGAAGGTGCTGGGCACCCCTGTCAGGGCCGGAGGAGAAAGACAGGGCATGGGAGGCAGGGAGAGAGGGCATGAGGGAGAGGTGAGGGAGGAAGAACCAGAGGGAGGGAGGGAGAGACAACAGGGTGGGTTACTAGGGCTGTATGGCTGCATCAGCTGCTCACTGTGCTCTAGTGAGGACTGAAACTGCTGTGTCTGAGGGGCTGTGCCCACCCGCAGGTTTCAAGGGCCGAAGGGAACATGGAAAGGTTTTCCTAGAACCTGTCTGTCCCACAGCTCAGCCCTGGCGCAGCCTCAGGGCACCTGCCCCGGGTCACCCATGAAGGGGACTTATATCAACCCTTGGCTAGAGACGTGCAGGTAGGACCTACAGTGCAGCAAGACCTAAGACTGTAGGCTGGGTCAGCACCTGCCCCTTAGTAAGCTCCCCCGGCCTTGTCTCCTATGTCCCCCGCCGGGCAGCCCTCCCCAGAACCATACCCCAGCCGATGAGTATGTACCCCCAGAAGTACTTCCGCTCGGAGAAGAAGGACACGACAAGCAGGGTGTGCAGGTACAGGCCCTCCACCAGCAGCCAGAAGAAGTTGGCCATGACGCAGTACTGGAACAAGACCATAGCGGCCTTACAGCCCACCTGCAGGGGAGGAGGGGAAGAGGGGTGTCATTGGGGCTAGCCAGGGGCCCCACCTGCCCACAGCCCTGTCTGGATTGACAAACACAGTTGCTGTACAGCCGACTTAATCCGTTATTTTTGCATTATCTCCTTAAAAATATACTCGGTGGTTTTCCAGTTATCCTTGGTTTGAGATCATCTGATGGTTTGGAATAAAATTGTGGTTTTAATAACCCTAGCAATTTATCATCTTATCTATTTATCTATCCACCACATACCCATCCAACCATGCATCTTCCTACCTATCCATTTATCTACTTGTGCACTCACCAGACATCCATTACCTACTCACCCATCTACCTATCCATCTGCCATCCATGCAGTCATCCAGCATCTATTCATCTTTCCATCTATCAATACATCCACACACTCACCTATCTCTCTCTCCATTCATCTACCTATCCACCCACCAAACATCTACCACCAATCCAGATACCTAACCATCTATCTATTCATTCATCTGTCTACCTGTCCATCCACCTACCTACCCACCCACCCCTCTACCATTATCTATCCTTTTTTCTCTTACTTTATCCATCTATCCTTCCACCTACTCGGTCATCCACACACCTATTTACCCAGCCATCCACCTACTTACTCCTACACTTAAACATCCCTCCCCCATCCATTTTATTCCAATCAGGACTGAGGGTGGCTGGAAGTGGTGTGAGGGCAATTCTCGCTCCCATTTGCAAAAGTCCATTGAATAGTGGGGATGTGAGCTCTGGGCTGTGGAGTAGGCCCAGATATGAGAAGAGAGAAGTGGAGGAGGGAGAAGAAATAAGAAAAAATGGAGAAGGGAGGGATGGCTATTCCTCCAGCGGGCCAGAGGAGCTGGTGAAGGAACGGGTTCTTCAGGTAGGTGAGGACACTGGAGGAGTCACAGGCCACCCCTGAGGAGGGCAATCAGGGGCTCTGGGTTGATTAGAAGGTCTTCTGTGCTCTCCTAGAAACAGTCTCCCATGTCAGATCAAGCCCAGCCACCTGTGAGCCAGAGCTTAAAGCCACCTCCTCCAGGAAGCCCGCTGGCATCTATTCCTCCCAGTACCTGGAACTCGGGTTCCCACTCTTCCTTTCTGTGCCCTTGGCTTTGAAACATCCTCAGAGAACAGCCTGCCTCCCGTTGTACACTTGCTTTACGAGAATAACTCAGCTCTTTAACCGGACAGTTTATGTGCGTTTCTCCGGCCTGCGAAAAGCTTCACGGAGCTGCTAATGAGTCGGGAAGCCAGGCTCCACCATTGCCCTTAACCAGTGAGCTGGCGCTGCGGGCGGCTCCCCAGGCTCTGCACTGCGGATGTCTGGGTCCTCTGAGGAGCTCGGGAAAGGCCCAGCGGCTCCCCCGGGGTTTCCCTTCCCTTGTGGAGATGCCCGAGATTCCACTGGCACCAATCGACTCTGGGGAGAAGGCACGCTCTTCCCTGAAAGCATGCACTGTGTCTGCCATCCCTCGTGGAGTTGGGGCAGGGGTGGGAGTCGGGTGGGTTTCCAGCTCTGTCCTAGCTCGAGGACACTCCCGAGCTCAGATTCCCCTGCAGGTGGACCCCTCAGTGACAGCGTGAATTCTTAGTTGCTCTGTTAATTTCTCTTCTCGAGGAAGCCCCCGAACTGATGCCAGGGGAGAATAAGAGAGGGGGGCTGTGTGTCTGGACCGGCTCCACATGGCCAGGGGATGCAGGAAGTGTGGCGTGGGGAGCAGAGCCCAGGCTTGCCGATGGCAGAGGGTAGGGTGGGAAGCAAGCTTGGAAGTCCTCGTACAGATGGGGGAACTGAGGCAGGGCGTGTCCTAAGTCACATGGGGAGTTAGATCAGATGGGAGATGGTGGCTGTGGGCCATGAAGTTTATTTCCCATCAAGGAGAGACGTTTCTCATTGGTGGGGGAAGGTCTTCGAACGCCCAGATGGCGGGACACCATCTCCCATTGTGGGGAGAGGAGTGGGACTCGGAGAGCTGCCAGGGTCAGGTGCGGAGTTGGCTATCCATGGAGCGGAAAAGAGGGTAAAGGAGAGAGAGAGAGAGAGAGAGAGAGAGAGAGAGAGAGAGAGAGAGAGAGAGAGAGAGAGAGAGAGATCTGAAGGACAGACAGGCCAGGTCCTCACCGAGGCCTCGGAGCAGTTGTCTGGCTCATCGTTGTCGAAGAGGATCAGGTCCTTGATGAGGACGGAGGCCGCCCTCAGGATGAAGGACATGAAGAGGTGCATGTGGATGTAGTTCCGGGTGCAGTGGAGCTTCCTGTGTGACATGGACAGAGCTGGGGGGCTGAAGGGGCCTCGGACCCCCACCCAATACTGTCAGTGCTCTGAGCAAGGGTACGGAGGGAGGAGCACGTGGCCCAAGTTCTGGTCCTGCCCCCAAGGGGGGCCCTGTCCCAGGTATCCCTTCCCCGACCGACCGACCGACCGACCGTGGCAGCTGGGCCTCCGAGTGCCTCAGCCTCCAGGTGTGTCGGTCCAGAGCACAGGCCCCGCCCTCCGGTCCGGGTGCAAGGCCATTCTGTGGGGAGTATGCTAGGACAGAAGAAGCTGGACCTTACTTGAACAGGCTCAAGATGGCCATGGCGACCAGGAGGGTGGCGAGGGACAGGCTGTAGCCGACGGTGTAGCCGATCCTCACGGAAATGTAGAACTTCTTGTGCTCCTGGAGAGGGAAGGGGTGAGGGTCTTCGGTGGGGATGGGGTGAATGCACCTAGGGGTGTGGCAGGGGTGGGCGCCCAACACATCCTGTCTGCCCATCCCTGCCTTGGCAGAGGAGGCTGAAGCCCAGGGCTCGTAAGGGCAGCTGAGCTGCCCCCTTCAGAGCCCAGACCCATGACGTCCCAGTCTGCACAGCGGAGACAGGACTGCCTCCTAGGGTGGGGGTGGACTGTAATCGCCCCTGCTCCTCCCTGGAAATGTCAGGGAAGGAGAGAGCGAAGACCTCACATGTCCAGCTGTGCATGTATTCTTCAGTCATCGCCTGGCACCCCCTCTGTGCCAGCTCCGGGCCCGGCAGCCTCGGGAACCAAGGCCGCTTGCCCTTCAGACCCCACCCCGGGACTTCCCTCTGTGTGGGGAGGGAGGCACGCCGGAGAAGGCAGAGAAGACGCTGTGGGTGATCTCACACTTGGGGCTCTGTCTGAGAAGGGTGTCTGGGGGCGGGACGATGCCATCACAGACACACAGATACACACACACAAGGGTTCACACGCCGAAGCAGTGAGGGCCGCTA
>PVJN01020939.1:0-35337 GCA_004026805.1 Lasiurus borealis
AACCAGCACACGAGTGATTAGATCAGTCACCTCGTTTTGAAGTGTAAAGAGGAAGTAGTATAAACTGTATAGCGGCCCCACCCTGCGTGGATGGGGAAGAACAGGCCGAGGGGCGCTGGAGAAATCAAACTGCCTCCGTTTACCTGCTTTGATCCCTAGGTTTTCTCCTGAGAGTTTATAGCTTTAACTCTTAATTTAGGTCTTTAATCCATTTTGAGTTCACTTTTGTGTATGGCGTGCAGTAAGGGCCCAAACTCATTCTTTTGTATGTGAACATCCAGTTGTCCTAGCACCATTTGTTAAAAGAATATTAATTCCCTTATTGTGTGGTGACATCCTTATCAAAAATCAATTGGCCGTAGACACATGGGATTATTTCTGGATTCTCAATTCTTACTGTTGTTCTATATGCCTCTCTCTGCTCTTGAAAGTACCATGCTGTCTTGATTTCTCTAACTTTGTATAGTAAGTATTAAAATCAGGAAGTGTGAATCCTCTAACTTTATTCTTCTTTTTCCAGATTGTTTTGGCTATTCTGAGACCCTTGTATTTCCCTATTGATATTAGGATTAGATTGTCAATTTCTGTCCCCCACCTACCCTCTCTCCCTCAAAAAAATATCTGGGTTTCTAATAAGGATTACATTGAATCTGTAGATTAATTTTTGGTGTTTGGCATTTTAACAATATTAAGTCTTTTGGTTTATGAACATGGACTGTCTTTTATTTAGGTTGTCTCTAATGTTTTTCAACAATGTTTAGTAGTTTTCAGCGTATAAGTCTTGTGTTATGTTAAATTTATGCCTAAGTATTTTATTTTTTTATGATAATGTAAATTGAAGATTTTTTAAATTTCATTTTGGAATATTCATTGCTACTGTATAGAAATGAATTTGATTTTTTTAAATATATTTTATTGATTTTTTTACAGAGAGAAAGGGAGAGGGACAAAGAGTTAGAAACATCGATGAGAGAGAAATATTCATCAGTTGCCTCCAGCACGTTCCCTACTGGGGATGTGCCCGCAACCAAGGTACATGCCCTTGACCGGAATCGAACCTGGGACTCCTCATTCAGTCCGGAGGCCATCGCTCTATCCACTGAGCAAAACCAGTTTAGGCTGAATTTGATTTTTGTATATTGATTTTATGTCCCATGACCTTACTGAATTTATATTTCAGTACTAATAATTTCTTAATGGCTTGCTTGGGTTCTTCCACATACAAGATCACATCATCTCCAAACAGAGATAGTCTTATGTCTTCCTTCCCAACCTGGGTGGCTTTTACTGGAATAGTGGAGGACGACAGCCAAACGAGTGGGGAGGATGGAACCCCAGTCTGGTTCCTGCTCTCGGGAGAAACCACCCAGGCTTGACTGTGTCCCAGAGGGTTTTGAACACCTAACGTCTGTTTCCGCCTCACTGCCAAGGTCTTTTTTTTTTTTTTTAAACTCTGAGGCCTTGCCCCTGTCACTTGTTGCAGCTCCTGAACCAAAAGCTGAGGGGGGAGGTGGGTTCGAGAGGGCCTTTCTCTCGTTCGTGCACCCCATATTTTTGTGAGTCTGCTTGGGTGGTCATTCTCCGTGGCCAGCTTGCTCGGACTTTGGTTAGATCACCATACAGACAGACTCCTTAAGGACATTTGGGAATATCGGCCCATTCTTTTTCCCTATTTATTTAAACTGATTTTGCCTTCCACCCATCTAAGCCACCTACCCTAGAGACGGAAATTGCAAATCTTGAAACGTTATCGGAAATGTCTGAAGGAGTCCATACCTCCTCTCCTTGTAGCTCTGAACAGCTGGAAAAAAGTGTGCGCTGAGCTGATGCTCATGTCCCCAGAAGGTGCGTGAGGGTCCCGCCTGCCTCTAACAGCGGCCCCTCTCTGTTTCAGACTCCCAGCGGTCGCATCTCTCCTCCTTCACCATGAAGCTGATGGACAAATTCCACTCGCCCAAAATCAAGAGGACGCCGTCCAAGAAGGGAAAGCCGGCTGACGTGGCGGTGAAGGCCCGGGAGAAGCCCGTGAGCAAAGTAAGCTGCCTCTCGGCACCCTCTTGCTTCGAGCAGTGCGAGCTTGCGCTTCCCGCACATCCGTCCCCGGGGGTTGAGCGCTCAGTTCAGACATGGCATTCCACGTTGCAGGCGAGGCCGCCCGTGTTCTCGTGACATGTGAGCCTGTAGGGTAGTGAGTGTTTCTCATGTTAATCAGAGTCGAGCTCCGTTGGCTAGAACACGTCTCCTTTCCCACATGTGCCGTCCTCTGGGGCCTTCAAACAGCTCAAGGCGCCATGTTCACATCCCGGATGCTGCCTCCCTGCCCTAGAGAGCCCCACACGCGGGGACACCTGTGATGTCCAGAACACCCGTGCTCTGAGACATGCCCAATCCCTGAAATCAAACATGTCCTCCAGCACTAGTCCCCACAGCAGGGCCAGTCCGGCAGATGTGTTGACGTAACTGTGGATGTCATCGACCCCTCCTTCGCCTCCCGCGGCCATTCCAAGCTCTGTAGGAATCCAGGTTTCCTCTCTTCCAGGAGGCAACAGACAGATTTCTGCCAGAGGGCTACCCTCTCCCCTTGGATCTGGAGCAGCAGGCAGTAGAATTTATGTCCACCAGTGCTGTGGCTTCCAGGTCTCAAAGGCAGAAGGTCAGTGCGATGTTAAGAACATTGGGTTTGCCTTGCCTTCTACTGCAGAACCCTGGCCCATGGTTTGGGGATGGAAAAGCATCTGTTACCGTATCACTGTGTTCAGCCGGGTGGCACCTGTGGGCTCCACTGAAAACAGTCCGAGGGACCTTGGGTATAAGTTTATCCAAACCCCCTGGTCTGTGGAGAGAGTGCAGTCTTCCATGGCGATAGCTCGGGGGTCCTCTCCGGGGCTGGTTTAGGGGTGCTGCTTGGGCCCAGCGGGTTCTGGAGGAAGCGAGTGAGCTCATCTGTCAGCTCAGCTGTTCGTTCCTGGAGTTGAATCTCAAAGGAAGAGAAGGGCGTGTAAAGTGCATGGTGCCGGCAGACTGGGGAGGTCGCCACAGACCACGCGCTCTCAGAGCCGGGGCCTATCGGGCCACTGACCTTTATCAACCTTTCCGTAGCCGCAGGCAGAGCGCTTCACACTCGTTCTCTTGTTTACCCCTCGTAAGGACCCAGGGAGGTGGAGGCTGACTGCAGAAAAGGAAACTGAGGCTGTAGAGGGATTAAACGTTTGGCAGAGGCGCACAGAGAGAGGGTGGTGAAGCTGAGATCCGAGTCGAAACTCCCGTGGTGCCACATTTCCTGTTTATGGAAGCCAGAATTCACTCTTTAATATCTCCCGAATCTAAGTGTGCGCCCCACACATAACTAAACATAGAAACAAATGAAATCCAGCAATGTGAACTCAAAACAGATAGGTCCTTAATCCTCTGATTACCCAGAGCCTAGCTTACCGAGGTGTGGGCACAACCAGCATCAACTCAGCACCCTGGCCAAGCCCCGCCCTGCTGTGTAAACACATGGTTCGTGATTCGCCAGTGCCCTTATTTTTGTTTTCATGTTCAGCAAAATACCTTAAAATCCTCGTTAAAAGTGGAGGAAATAAAGGTCTTAAACCTCAGCTTTTGTTGAAGAACGCTTTTTCCTGCCCCCCCTGCTAACAACAGGAGGTTGAAGGGAAAGCGTCGCATGTTGAGTGTTTGCCAGATTGGTCCGGACTCCAGGTTGAAGAGGAGCAATAAGTAGATTTGGTCTGTGCCGCAGTCACTCTCTATGACGCTCTGTGTAGCCGCCTCCTGGAGCTGTGCTGCTTCCTGAAGTCCAGGCCGAGTGTCCGTGTTGTATCTAACACTGGTCCAGGCAGCTCCGGGCAAAATGATGTGCTCACAACTGTGCTCTCCAGCACGCTCCGATAGGAGACTGTTTCAGCCCCTCAGTTCTTAGAATTCCTCCCCTTTCTTCCTTGTTCCAAGAGAGGTCATCGGGGGGAGGGAGAGATTGCATGCTAAAGTGCCCTTTACTTAGCAGGGCTTCCTGTAAACTGCAGGGCACAGGGGGCAATGTTTGGAGACGTGTCTGGTTGTCACAACTAGGAAAGCGAAGCAGGAGCTACGGGATCTGGTGGGAAGAGGCCGGGATGCTGATAAACATCCCCAATGCATAGCACAGCCCCCCAGTCCCAGACACAGGAGCAGCCACCTCAGAACGCCAGTGTTCTGAGCGGGAGCTGTGCTGTGCTCGGCACTGCCCTTTAAGAAGGGCTGAGTTACTGTGCTCTGCCCCACGTCACCCGCGTGAGACAGCGCGATGTGTGTGTGAGACAGGACCGGACGTGTCGGGGAAGCTGCCACCGTGGGTGAGCCTGGGAGACTGCCGGCGAGACCTGACGATAAGCCTGTCACTTACTACGTTAATTATTTATTACTTATTAGCTCCCAGTGTTAGGAGCACTTCCATATACATCGTCTTGTATTGCAGCTCGTATGCACGGCTTTCCCGTTTACACACATGGGAAGCTGCTGCTCGGGGTCGATACCTACACTCAGGTTCACCCGCCGCTGCCTGACGGGTGACTCACGTGCTGTCTTATTTATTCTCCCCATGGCCACGTGCAAACGCTTGTATTGTTCCCAATGTACCGAGAGTTGGGAGTCTGGTCCAAGTCTTCCCCATCAAGTTTGTTTTCCCTTACATGTTATGGAATGTTTTCCATGTGCATTCTCATTTGGTCCCCACACCAACTTCTTCGGAAGCCCCAGGGCGGGAATTCTCCCTCCCCCCACCCCCACTGTGCGGGTGAGGAGCCGGAGCCCCGGCCGCAAGCCCAGTGGTGGCTTCGGACCTAGGCCCTCCGCAGCACCGCTGCCCTCCTGTCGCTGCCAGTTTGTTGGGCAGTGGTGGTACCATCCCCCACAGCGGGACTGCAGGAGGATGCTCTGCCCGACGAGGTTCTGGGCGGGGCAGCCCCAGCAAAGCCACGCCTCTGGGCTCTGCTTATGGGAGTGCTCCCCTAGAGTCCCATTGTACTCCCTGACTGCTTTTTGCAGAAGCCAGTTGACAGCTGCAGGGGTAGGGAATGCGGTGGCGGAGGCCTTAAGTCCGGGAGTGGGACTGCAGGGGAGCTCGTGGAGGAAGCCTGCTTCTGCGGAGTTGTCGCTTCTTCATTAGGAGCCCAGGGCGCCTGGCTCTTTGCGGCCCTTTGATCTCCCTACAAAGGACCGGGAAGTGCTTTTCGCTCTGAAGCGCCTCACCCTTTGGATGGCTGCTGGCGCAGGTCAGCCCATTCTCCCTGGCAGCTTCCTCCCACCTTTCACTGTGGCTGGCTCCTCCCACGTCCCGGTCTGAGAGGCCGTGCTATGTCAGGCTGGCGAGGCCTGTGGTTCCAGTCACATTGGTGTCTCCAGGCACCCTGATTCCTTCACCATCGGGTTCTTCTCCCACCCCCCTCTCCCCGATGGGGGCGGTGAGGCAGGAAGCTCTTGTCCTGGGCAGAGGCAGTGCCTACACAGGTGTGTTGTTAGTGAAGGAGAGGCATGGAGGGAGGGCAGAGAGACTGGATGTTGAGACTCGGGGTGCTCCCTCCCCCCACGGAGAATTCTGTCTCTGTGTCCACAGAATGCCTTGGGGCAGGACCCATGACAGAAATCAGATCGGACCTTTGAACATTGTCTTACTGCAGGCACTGCCTGCTTCTGGGTCCCATTCATCTGCTTTTCTGATGATGTTCCCATTAAACCAGTGCCTCCGCTATTGAAGCTTTTAGTTTGGAATGACATTCCCCCTCACTTTAGAGCAGCGGTTCTCAACCTGTGGGTCGAGACCCCTTTGGGGTTTAACGACCCTTTCACAGGGGTCGCCTAAGATCATCAGAAAATGCACATATTTACATCATGATGCACAACAGTAGCAACATTTCATGGTTGGGGGTCACCACCCCATGAGGAACTGTATGCAAGAGTCTCGGCCTTAGGAAGGTTGAGAACCACTGCTTTAGAGGAAAAGAGGCCATCGGAGTCATAATCACTTGTTAGGATATATTAGTTAACTATATGTCTACAGATTATTGTCGAAAGCAACTTTTTCTAGAAATGACCCTCTTCCTGGTGGCTTTTCTCTCTGTCCTCCCCGGAGCTCAGAGGCCACCGGTGGGGTCTCCTCACAGGCCACTCTGCACGTGCATTGGCGTGTGTCAGTTCCACTGAGGAGAGGATCCGTTTGGGGATTTGTCTGTTTTGTAGGGCACTGACGAGGGGGCTGGTCCAGAGAAAGGAATCAGGGGGATGTGCACCCGTTATGTGGGCCGCAGGCACCCGCATTCCCAGGGGTATTGCATGGGACCCCGACTCCGGGAGGGGCAGGGCTGTGTTCTCGTCCTCTGAGTGGCTTTCTCAGGAGCAGGGCCAGCGGGACCAGGAATGCCACCGCACCGGCTGCTCGAGCAGCGATGGGGTCACGTCTGTCTGCTCCCGCTTTTTCACATTTTGACCATGAGCTCCCCCCCTTCTGCCCCCCAGTCTGGGCTGAATGGAGGAGTCCTGTGAGGGGTCTGGAGAATGGGTGAAACACAGTGCCTCACCGCAGCCTGACACAGCCCCAGGGTCCTTGAAAGGCCTGGGTGTGGGGGTAGATTTACTGGACGGATAAGTGAGTGCCCTGGGACCTGGCTGTCCGCTCTCCACCATTGCTCCCGCATCAGCGAATCAGTGCTTGCGGCCCCGCATGGGGTCAGTGGTGCTGTCTCGGGGCGGAGGAGACCTCAGGCAGCGGTTCCGGGAAGGCAGTTCAGGTCTACGCCGCCTCTGGGTCCACGCCCCCTTCTTCCTCACGCCCAGCCTGTGTCCGGAGCGCAGCCTTAGACCCTCAGGCGGCCAGGCTGCGGCAGCCAGAAGCCTCTGCCGTTTGACCCATCTCCAGATAGCTGACAGGAGACGTATTTTACCTTTTACAAATAGCTCCCTTTAATCTCTCCTCCCTCCTTATGCGTGACGTTTCCTTGCAGAACCTGAGCTGGCTGGAGGAGAAGGAGAAGGAGGTGGTCAGTGCCTTGCGCTACTTTAAGACCATTGTGGACAAAATGGCTATTGACAAGAAGGTGCTGGAGATGCTGCCCGGGTCCGCCAGCAAGGTGCTGGAGGCCATCCTCCCGCTGGTGCAGAACGACCCGCGCATCCAGCAAAGGTGAGCGGGGTGGAGGCCCCGGGCCGGGCCTGAGCAGTGGGCACCTCGAGGTATCGTGGTTTGGGGGGCTTCTCGGCAGGGAAAGGTGCCCTCTCCTGCCCCCTCGGGTGTGGCTCGATGCTGTCCCAAGGCTAAGGTCTCGGTTCCTCAGGAGACCACACGGGGGGGAAGAGCTCTGCCATCGTTTTTGTATTCTCTCACTGGCAGTGATCACGTGGCTGGGGACCTGTCTCCCCCGCCCCTGGGGTAAGGCAGTGAATTATGACATTAAGTCCTGTCAGCATCCAGCCTGTTAGGGTCTCAGCTGTCAGATGATGACACAGAGGCAGAGCAGAGCCCATTAGAGCACGGCTGAGCGAGACGCTTTCCCCCTGAGTCCCGCTAGGATCTCACCTGGGGGCCCTGAGCAGGGGAGGAGCCGGCCCAGCGGCTTCTGTGGGCGCTGCTCTCCCGGCTGGAGGGCACTTTCCTCCGGGAGGGGCGCCAGCGGCTGGACCGTGTGTGCCGCTGAGCGGGGACAGCAGAGCTGAGTTAAACGTATAGGGAAACGAGAGGCCGGCAGGGGCTTTCCTGGAGAGGCCATGGCCGCCGGTGGCTGGCTCTTCTCCCTGCACCTGCTCAGAGGCGAGTCTCGGTCTCAGTCCTCCCCCCATGGCGTGGGGGGGCCTCGAGACCGCTCTCCCGGGCTGCCCCCAGACCTGGCCAGGAAGTGCAGTGTTCTTTTCTGTTTCCCAGAAGCCCTCTGCCCGGGGACTCCCCCTGGAGTGCCCGCTGGCACTGTGGTCGCGGCTTTTTGGCCGGTCGATCACTGAAGCTGGCTTTGTCCTGTCACTGTCCGCACCTCCTATGCCTCACTCCCACAGTTCTCAGGGAAAGGGAGCTTTACTTGCATAAAAATACATGGAGGACATGGGAGTTCTTTAGTTTGGCCCCACTGTACAGTCAGCGAGGCAGCCAACGGCTCAGAGCTTCTGTGGGGGGGGCCTCACAGTGTCCCCCGCAGGTCTCCTCACCTCAGGTTCGTCTTTTTTAAAAAAAAATATATGTTTTTATTGATTTTAGAGAGGAAGGGAAAGGGAAAGAGAGAGAGAGAATCGTTTATTGGCTGCCTCCTGAACACCACCCCTCACTGGGGACTGAGCCCGCAACCCAGGCCTGTGCTCTGACCAGAATTGAACTGGGACCTCCTGGTTCATAGGTCAGCGCTCAGCCACTGAGCCCCGCTGGCCGGGCAGATTTGTCTTTCTCGAAATACGCTTCACTCTTCTGCGTCGCAGCCACGTGTAGTGCAGGGGAATTCTATCAATGATAGATCTGTTTGGACTTCGTGTTTAAAGGCTGTTTCTTTAAAGGATCCTGCCTGTCCAAATTCCACAAGCTTGGGGGCTCCTTGCAACACCCCTGACCTGAAATTAAGTCTAATGCCAAACAGGCACAAGATGTCAAGACGAGTGTGGCGCTTTGACCCCGGGGGATCAGCAGCTGGGAGTGGGGGGAGTGGGCACTCGCTGAGGGACATTGTCAGAATCTCACGGAGGATGTAAAGTCTGAAAAAGCATATTAATGATCGCAATGGAATCTTGCTGTATTATATTTGGGAAGTGAAAAATACATAGAACAGACTAGAAGATAACACTCCCCACGTGTTTGTTGGTGGAAAGAGATGATTCAGGGAGGAAAAGTCTGTTCATCAGGGGAGGTGTGGGCTGTACACTGACAACCAGGCTCTGTGTAAGTGGCTATCTTATAGCGATCTCATGCTTTAGATTTTTTCCTGTTCTTAAAAAATCTTCTCTGCCTTCTAGCTCGGCCCTCTCGTCCTGCTATAGCCGAGTGTACCAAAGTCTCGCCAACCTCATCCGCTGGTCAGACCAGGTGATGCTAGAAGGTGTGAACTCGGAAGATAAAGAGATGGTGACCACGGTGAAGGGGGTCATCAAGGCTGTGCTGGACGGAGTGAAGGTACGGTCGGTGCCGGGCGGGCCTGGTCAGGGACCTGGAGCCTCCTCATGGCCGGGTGTTCATCACCGAAGACCTTGTCCCTAAACCTCGGGTATTAGAGGAATGTCTCCCCGCGTCTCCGGTGTCGGGTGTCATTCTCTGTGGTACGAATGGTCGTCCGCCTTCGGAGTACCATCTCCGTAGTGGGAAAAGCTGCCGGAGCAAGCAGCCCTCACCGAGCGTTGCATTCAGCCTCCAGCCAGGCTTTGCGTGGAGCTCTGGCTGGGCGTGCTGGCCAGGCAGGCAGAGTGCAGGGGACTTGGGTTTGCGTTGACTTTCACCAGACTCCCAGCATGTCCGCTCCCTTTTCGTGTCCTAAGCGCTCCTGGGGCCCCTTGCAGGGAAGCAGGATTGAGATGCGTAGGAACTGAAAGTCTGAGTTTGAAGTCCATGATGTGGTCTGAGAACCTACTTCCAGGGAAGTGAGAACCAGCAGCGTAGGGCATTATGGGTCCTAGTTAAGGTGGGAGCAAAAGCCACAGGGTCTGGAATTACTGAAAAAATGCGTCCTAGGATGGGGAGCAAGCAGAATGTAGGGGAGGCCTGGAGGTGAGGACGAGGCTGTGAGCAGCGGGAGTGGGCCCTGCTGTTCTGAGACCAGCGGATATAGTGGGAGGGGGTAGCCTGGGTCTGGCCAGGCTCCCCACTTCCTAGTGTGTGAACGTGAGCCATTGGTGTGAGTGCTCTGTACCATGTTAGCTCACCTGTAAGTTAGGTATGATGACTACCCTGGGTCACAGTGTGGTAAGAGGGGTTAAATCAGTTAATGCAAGCAAAGCTCTTAGAGCAGCGGTTTTCAACCTTCCTTACGCCACGACCCTTTGATACAGCTCCAACCATAAAATTATTTTCGTTGCTGTTTCATAACTGTCATTTTGCTACTGAGTTTAGAACCTAAGGCCATCAAAAAACACCGATATTTACATTATGATTCATTAACAGTAGCAAAATGACAGCTATGAAGTAGCAACGAAGATAATTTTATGGTCGCTTAACATCACCAACTGCTCCAACGTGAGCTGCGGTGGCTGGGAGGGCAGTGCTGCCCACCTCTAGCCCCGTGCAGGGCGCTGTGCCTGCTGGGGACCTTACAGAGTTTATTTCGAGGGAGTCCAGACTGGATGACATGAGACTTTCTGTGATTGCTCCCAGGTGCCCTTCATTTCCAAAGGGATTAGGTCCTGCATTATCTGCGTGGCAGTGAGACTTAAGGGTGCAGCCCAGGGTGACTGATGTGTAAGACCTTACGTCACATTCCAGAATCGCGTTCCATCCCATTCGATCTTCCCAGCAGCTCTTTGCAGCTAGCAGGGCACAGTGCGGGCTGGCCTGGTCACACTCCATAGTGGAGGCTGGGCTTCTGGCTCTCCCACCCCTGGGCTTCCTGTCCAGGCTTCTGGAAATGCTGTTATTGGACATGGTTATTTTCAGGGGACATTGTCAAGGTTTCCCTCTGTCAAACTGATTCTCATGAGATGTTCAAAACAAGTGAGAATGTCCAAATAGAGTTTCATTGTGACAGTCCCAAGTAGACTCTCCTTTGTGGAGTCATTACACCACCACTGTATTGGGCAATAGAAAAATTTCCCATAATTGACCAGGATGAGAGGTAGGGAGGGGATCTGTAGATTATGAACTTTTCAGGATCTAAAAGCAAATAACTTTTCCACAATTTTTAAAAAATATTTTAACCAGGCCCTAACCAGTTTGGCTCAGTCGATAGAGCGTCGGCCTGTGGACTGAAGAGTCCTGGGTTTGATTCCAGTCAAGGGCATGTACCTTGGTTGCAGGTACATCCCCAATGTGGGGAAAGGGGTGCAGGAGGCAGTTGTTGATGTTTCTCTCTCATCGATGTTTCTAACTCTCAATCCCTCTCTCTTCCTCTCTGTAAAAAACTAATAAAATATATATTTTTAAAATATATTTTAACCAGAACAGATATTTTCTAGATGAGGTGCTCTATAAATTCAGTTTTGTTTCACTTATTCAAGAAACATTTAGCAAGAACTCCTTGTGTGCCAGGTCGTGTGGTAGAGCTGGGCATACAGTGACAAGCAGAACTCACGGCCCCTGGCCTGACAGAGCTGACAGTCTGAAGGGGAAAGGACACAGACAAGAACTGCAGTCCTGTCCCTCTACCCAGGGCTGGGGCTGCGAAGAAGAAACGGCCTGTGTTTGACCTGGGTGTATGGTGACTTCCTTTCTCAGGACTCGCAGACACTTCCCCAGGAGAGGCAGACAGCTGAAGGCCTGCAGCAGGAGCGGGACGTGGCCTGAGTGGTGGAAGCTTTTTGTAGTGAGAGCCAGGAAAGGCAGCGAGGACCGGCAAGGTTCCATAATGTTGGCAGTTGTGCCGAGGTCTAATAATAACAGAGCTAACACTTACTGCCCGCTCAGTGCTTACAGCAACTCTCCGAAGTAGCCAAGATCGCCCCTCTAAGGGTGTGGACAGTGAGACTCAAGACAGACCAGTCATCAGGGGCGAGGTAGAGAGTCACACCCAGGTCCGCTGGACCCCAGACCCTCGCACTCCCCCTGGCCCTCAGCTGCCACCACAGGAAGAGAAGCATGGTCAGCTGAGGGACTCACATGCTCCACCTCCAAGTCAGCCTCGCTCCAGGTCCCCTGCAGGCTCAGCACACCTTATAAGTTCATGTGACAGCTCCGTGGCCGAGAGGGGTACAGTGCATTCACGGGCATGTGGTCATCCCACAGAGAGGAGGCTGGCACGTTCCTCTGACCTGACTCACATCTTTCCTTAGCTCCTGCAGTTGTTAAATGGGATTTTAAAAAGGGTTGACGTGTTTTAACAAACAGGATCACTCTCTTTTATCCCTGAACAGGGAGAGTCATTTATTATTGAACCGCCCCATAAATGTTACTCGTTGACCCTTTAACTTCAGCAGGTTACTTCTCTGAGTTCCAAGTAGGTTTTTAAATATTTCTCCTGAAGGGCTGACGAACGTCTAGGTGAGACAGTGTGTTTAAAGTACCTGGTAGGTGCCAGGTGCCCAGTAAACGGTGGGTAACTGCAGTGCTAGGAACTGTAGAAATGTTCGTTTCTGGAACAGCTCCCGTTTACCAGCTTCATCAGGGTTTGTGGCTCTGTCCGCGTCATTTCACAGATCTCAGGTTAGCAGATAACCTCCGCCATCATCTGATCTGCCCCCGGCGCTGCTCTCCCTGTGGCCGCAGTGGCACTGACACCCAGTGACTCTCAGTGACTCTCGCAGGAAGGAATGCGAAGCCTTCACTTTCCTGTTCTCGGCAGCCGCCCAGCCCGGGACCTGGCTGTGTGGGCCGAGCTCCTCCCGGTCAGACTCATACCCAGGCTGTCCTTTCGAAACCTGCACCCCAATTCTTCCTAATCTGCCATTTACCTGCCAGCTTTCTTCCGGTCTCAGCCTGGCTCCGCTCTGTCCTCCTCACAGACCTTCAGGGGTCTCCTCCACAGGCTGAGACTTTCCCTGTCCCCCCTCCCCCTCCCCCATTCACACACTGTTATTATTTATTTTTAAAGCCTCATGCTGAGAACCTTGGGGTGAGGGGCGCTTTGGAATACCTGCAGTCCTATCACTGCCCAAATTGGGCTTGTGCGCCAGATTTACTTTGTGGAACAGGAATATTGTGGAAGAAATGTCCTCCTGACTGGATCAGTTAGGATTAGGTTTGACCACAAGAAAACCTATTTTTTCTCTCTTATTATCTCTCTTTCATGTATCAGAGGCCCAGAGATCGGCCGCTGTGGCTAATGTGACACTGTCACCTCTGGTTGGGGCGTGGTCTTCGGCCATTGCTTCCTGCCGCTCTCGCACATGGATTCTGCCTCCTGGTCCATAGTGGCTGCTGGCCTTCCTTCATTAGGACCATGTTCCACCGGCGCGGAGAGGGGGAGCGGGAAGCTGTGGCTTCTCCGCTGCGGAGTGCTTCCTCACAGGCTCACCAAACGGTCACTTAACCTGACACCTGACCTAGCCGCGTGCCCGAAAAATTCTCTTCATAAGGGAGAACAGCTACTGCGGGGCACCTCGCTGTCTCCACACGGGCATTGCAAATAAGCCATCTCTTTGTAGTCCTCATTCAGCCTGTTTTTTAAGTTTTGGGTGAAATATTTCAAACATTTGCCCCCAAAAATGAGAGACTCGTGTAACGAAGCCTCGGCACACGGCTCCCACAGGTGTCCGCTGGTGGCTGTCCTCTTTCTCCTGGGCCTGCACCTACTCCTACCTAATAGGAAGCAGGCCCGGCCGCCACCTGCTTTCCTCTGTAAATGACGTGATGCATAGCTTCGAACAAAACCCGCTGTTTCTGTGAAGGGCAGACAATGAATGTTTTAGGCTTCTCCGGCTACATATACGTATAGTCTCCACTGCATATTTTTTGGCTTTATATTTTAATTTTCTTTAATAAAGCATTCTTAACTTGAAGGCTGGGGCTGGATTTAGCCTGCAGGGTGTCGTTGGCTGCTTTTAAACAGTTTTTCAATTTAGGATCCAAGGGAAATCCATACTACAGTTCATTCATATAATATACCAGAGGCCCGTTGCATGAAAATTCATGTATGGGGGCAGGGGATCTCTCATCCTGGCCTGTGCCCTCTCACAGCCTGGGACCTTTCGGGGGATGTCCACCTGCCGGCTTAGGCCCACACCCTGCGCCGGCCTAATCTAGTCAAACAGCCTTGGCGATGCCGAGGAGGCCGGAGAGGCTCCCGCCACCAGCGCCCGCTCACAGCATCAGCCTGGCTCATGGTCGAGTGGAGCGCCCCCTGTGGGAGCGCACTGACCACCAGGGAGCAGCTCCTGCGTGGAGTGTCTGCCCCCGGTGGTCAGTGTGTACCATAGTGACCAGTCATCCTGGCCTTGGGGTCAGTTTGCATATTAGCCTTTTGTTGTATAGGTGTCTGCAGTTTCTCCTCTGTAGTTTTCTCCTTGCAACTCACTTGTGTTTTTAGAAAGAGTCATTGCTCCTAGAAGTCCCCTCCGTTCCGGACCTCACTGGTTCCCTCTGTGTGGGACTGTTTACTGGACGCCTCTGGCCGTGGAGTTTCCTGTGACTCCGAGGCAGGCGCGGGTGTGTTTTCTGTTGTTTTGTATTAGAGAATGTTTCGTAGGTGATGCCGTGGGCGTCCGTTAAGAGACACCTTCCTTTTGATGTTAATAGCTGTTGGTGGCGATTGCCTAGGACCGTGGTCGGCGAACTGCGGCTCTCGAGCCACATGCGGCTCTTTGGCCCCTGGAGTGTGGCTCTTCCACAAGATACCACAGCCTGGGCGAGTTTATTTTGAAGAAGTGGCGTTACGTGACCCCTTTGGGGGTCGAACGACCCTTTCACAGGAGTCACCTAAGACCATCGGAAAATTTAGATATTTACATCATGATGCATAACAGTAGCAAAATTTCATGGTTGGGGGTCACCACCGCATGAGGAACTATATGCAAGGGTCACGGCCTTAGGAAGGCTGACAACCACTGCGTTAGAAGAAGCTTAAGTTAAAAAAATTTGGTTCTCAAGAGAAATTCCTTTTTTTTAAAAAATACATTTTATTGACTTTTTACCAAAAGGAAGGGAGAGGGACAGAGAGCTAGAAACATCAATGAGAGAGAAACATCGATTAGCTGCCTCCTGCACGCCCCCTACTGGGGATGTGCCCGCAACCATGGGACATGTCCTTGATTGGAATCAAACCTGGGAGCTTTCATTCCGCAGGCTGACGGTCTATCCACTGAGCCACCCCGGTCTTGGCTCAGAAGACATTTCCATCGTTGTCTGTTGATATTTGGCTCTGTGATGAATGAGTTTGCCAACCCCTGGCCCAGGCCCATTAATTCATTCCGGTTGCAAAAGAGTGCCATCCTCATTCTTGTTGTCACTCTTTCCTCATTGCCTGTGACAGAGAGACTCCCCCCGTCGGTGTGTGTTGTCCTGAGTCACAGTTCTCTGGAACGCCAGGCTCAGTGCTGCCTTCCTCCTTTGTTTACCTGGCATCACAGCAGTGATGTGTCCGGGCATCCTCTGCGCTAAGGAACTGGGTGTTAAAATCCCCCTCTAGACTCGTGGGTCTGAGTTTAAGATGGTCCGGCTCATTGCCATTTGTTAGCTGTGCCAGGTCCCATCTCTGACTAGTGACAGCTCCATGCTTCCCTGGGCTCCTTTTGGGGTGACCCTCGAGCCCTTTGGTGGTTTTCCCCCTCTTTGGTATGAAAAGATGCCCCAGGCCGCGTCTTGCACTCCTCGATCGATTGATTTTCGGTGATGGCTGTGTTGAGATGTAATTCCCACACCATATGATTCACCCATTTAAAATGTACAGTTTAATGGTTTTAGTGTACTCAGAGTTGTGCAATCATCACCCCAATTTTACAACATTTCATCACTTTGGGAAGTCACCCCAAACCTTCTCCCATTTCTCCTGTCCCCCTCCCTGGGCAGCCGTGACTGCTTTCTGTCTCTGGATTCGCCTGTTCGGGCCTCTCATCTAAATGGAGCCATTTACCGTGTGGCCTTCGTGGCTGGCTCCTGTCACTGAGCACACGTTCCTAAAGCGCTTCCCTGCTCCGGGCTGTATCACGCCTCACTTCCTTTTCTGCCAAGTAACAGCCCGTTGTGTAGACACTCCACCTCTGCTCATCCGGGGACATCTTGGCATTTGGGCCGTTTCCCCTTCGGGGCAGTTCTGAGTAATGCTGCTGTGACTGTCGCAGACAAGGTTTTGTGGGGCTGTGCGCTTTCATTTCTGCTGGGTACACACCTCGATGTAGTTACGGTAACTATGTTCGATCGTGTGACAAACTGCCAGACTTCTGCCCAAAGCAGCTGCCTCATTTCACTGCCCACCAGCAGCCTGAGCGCCCGCCCCTCCCTCTTTCCTCCCCTCCCCCCCACGCTTGCTGCTGCTGCTGTTTGGATTCTAGCATTCCTAATGGGGTGCAGTGGCATCCACTGCGGTTTGGTTTGCTGTCTCTGACGGTTAATGATGTTGAGCATCTTTTCAATGCTCGCTGGTCATTTGTCTTTGGAAAGCTAGCAGTGGGCACCAGTGCCAGCCTTGGATGCCTCCAGGGTTGTTTTCCATGGGGATAAAAGGCAGCACATAGGAAAACAGTACTAATATTGAGAAGGTATTTCCACAACCTCCTGGCTTTTGAAGGCAGCGTTCCGGTGACCTGGCAGTTGTCTGGTGCACAGTCCCCAGCCGTGGACGCAGTCTTTCCTCACCTGCCCCTCAGGAGGACTGAGAAGTGTGACATCTTCTCGGGGACCTGCCTTCTGCTGGGCGAGTGGGGCTCTCGCCAGGTCACCAGGAGGTGAGGGGGGCTCTGAATGAGCTTAGGGTGTTGGCCCGGTAGCCACATGCGTGCACACTCAGGGGTCTCTGTGAAGGTGAGGGCCCGTTATGACTAACGGCCTCTGCAGGTCTCTGGCCGGCCGGGTGGTGAAAAGGAAGCTGCCCTCACTCCGCTCCACCCCGGCCAACGGCGGGTGGAACACAGGCCGCTGCCTTCCCCCAGCCCTGCCGTCTGGAACGTGGTGCGTGCTCGCACATGTCTGCCTGTCACTCGTGTTGCTTTTTCCAGCGTGCGTTAGTTGAGTTCACCCAGCTGCTCCTCCAGAAAGATGACATTCTAATTATAATGGCTCATGATTCAGGGAAGAATCTGTGGAATTTTTCCTACGTCAACAGCTACAAGTGCGCAGGCTTCTCTCTGCTCCCTGTGCCCTGCTCATGCAGCTCGAGTGTGGGACCCGCGCGCTGTGGTGTGGCTCTGGCTCCCCCTGATGCCTCCTGTCTTCTGCGTGGCTGGGACACTCTGAGGCCAGGCTGCCTTCACTCCGCTGCCGGCTCTCCGGATGCCGGGGCCTCCCTCCTCCATGGTCAGGAGCCCCAGCCGGGAGCTCTTTCTCCGTCTTCGTGAGCTTCCCTTTAACTGCACGTGTGGTCACAGGGAAAGGGAAATTCTTCCTGCGTCCAGTACTGGACGCCGAGCGCTCAGGGCCTGCGTGTCTCCGAGGACAAGCATTTGCTAGAGCAGGGGACGTGGCTCAGGTTCCATGGTCTGCCTGTGTCACTGATGTTTTCAATCAGTGTTCCGGAAGGAATGCGTGTGGCACATGCTCCCTGCAGGAAAGTTGGGACAAGTGGGGAAACAAACACGATGTATTGCTTGTCCTCCCTGCGGTCCCACGCTCTTGCTGCGAGGTGGCTTGTAAAGGCGATCTCATGGCCCGTCATTAGTTCTATCCTCGTTTATGTAGCCAGTGATGGTGTTGAGCATGTAATTGTGGAAGACGGTGCAGTCTGATTGTATCTGTCGCATATGATGCGCTGATGACCATGGTTTCTGCTTTAATTTTTACACACACCTAGGACATTTTTCTTGGCCAAATTATTATAAAAATAATGCAGATAGTTAGGGAGCCTGGTACACACAGACAAGTTGTCCTCTGGACAGGCTGTCCAAAGCATTCTGCCACGTGCCAGGCCTGGGGGTTTCTGTTTTGGTGCCATCGAAGCTGGAGACTCTAATGATGACTGACGCTTGCTGTTTACATCTGTGAACTTCTTCTCCGATGCTTCTTTTTTCCAGTCTGGTTCTTTAACAAACTCTGGCTCTCGGAAGGATGTTACCTCTCTGCCTTATCACATGGGTTTGATTCCTGTGAGTGGCATTTCGAGTTTGGAGAGATGTTGCAGCTGAGTTAGGGGCATGGTGCTGTATTACCACAGTGTCCATTGCTGCCTCCGTGGCTGTGACTTTCTAAACCACACGTGCATGCTGGGATGTCCCTCCCCCAGAAAGCAGATGCAGAAATTGGGGGGTCGTCTGACCCCTGGAATACAACTCAGGAATAAGAAGGAACAGACTGCCAAGACCAGTTTGGCTCAGTGGACTGAAAGGTCCCAGGTTCGGTTCCGGTCGGGGGCATGTACCTTGCTTGCGGGCACATCTCCAGTGTGGGGCGTGCAGGAGGCGGCTGATCGATGCCTCTCTCTCATCAATGTTTCTGACTTTCTATCCCTCTCCCTTCCTCTCTGTAAAAAAATCAATAAAATATATTTTAAAAAAAAAAAGAAGAAGAAGAAGGAACAGACTAATGGTGGCCACAGAAGTTAGTGCAGCCTGAGCAAAAGAAGACAGAGCAGGGCAGAGTAGCCTGGGTGCCGGGCCTGGGAAGGCTGCGGACACGAGGGCAGTCATGGGCACAGTTCCTCTGGGCGCTGAGGAAGACTCCTAACATGGGTGGTGGGGACAGTTGCACCACTCCATGACCAGCTAAACACCACTGAGCCGTGCATTCTAAAAGGCTGAATTCTACGGCAGGTGAGTTGGTGCCCAGAAAGCGGCTCAGAAAGAGAAATTGGACACAAAAGAGTACTTGCTATGAGATTCCATTTACATCAGCTTCTAGGCAAAAGTAAAAGTTGGAAATGGAGGCAGGCAGAGTGCCCGGAGCGGTTGGGGGACATGATCTGTATTTTCCGAGGGGTTCTTATCGGGGTACCGGCGATCGCCAGAGCTCATGGGGGGAATGCAGGCCAACGGAAAAATAAGTAGCACCTGAGGCCATCTTTCCCTCCCCCTGCCCCTCTCTGCTTCTCCTCCTCTTCTGGTTTAGAAAGTACTTTTTACAGTTACTCCTTTGCGAGGTGGCATGCCCTTACTTGCCGCCCATTGACAAAGACCCCAGCCAGCCGCCTCCGTACACCAGCTGCGGCCACACCCACACCCGGCTCACTTCGCACAGCCACTTCCCCGCAGCCAGAGGTGTGGCCGTTAGAAGCGGCGTCCACACAGGCCAGAACGGCTTTAGAGAACTGCAGGGTAGTTCTTCCGCCAGCGGCCCGGCATCTGTGCTCCGGGGGAGTTGCAGTGTGTGATGCACCCCGTCATTGTGAGACAGCGGGGCTTGTCATTTCCCCTCCAAGAGGAAGTACCTTGATGCGTGTGGAGCTTGTCGGCGTGCACGGCAGGCATTTTCGGAGGGCAGGGACGTTTGGGGAAGTCGTGCAGATTGCCCAAGTCACAACGCTTGCGTGCATGGCGTGTGGGGAACCTGTGGGCGCACGGATGTGAGACTCGGGAGTGGAGGCACCTGGTCGTGCAGATGGTGCAAACTCAGCACCGGGCCCGTGCTCACACCTCCCTGCTTTCTCCTCCGGGGGTGTAGGAGCTGGTCAGACTCACCATCGAGAAGCAGGGGCACCCGTCCCCAACAAGCCCGGTGAAGCCCAGCTCCCCCGCCTGCAAGCCCGAGGGGTAAGTGCTGACTAACCCGCACCACGTGCTCACGTGGCTCTGCGCTCGAACGGGAGCCGGAGCGGCCGCCCCGCCAGGCAGGTGTGGGAGGCCCACATTCCTTTCCCGGAGTTCCGGGGAGTTCCGGGGAGTTCCGGGGAGCGCCCGCGTTACTTTAAACTGGGCGCAGTTCACACGTGTCCTGGTCTCAGGGTTAATGGGCAACGGGACTCTTTCTAAGGATAGCGTGTGAGCGGCCCAGTGACCCCCACTTTGCGCCTCTTGACCACCGTTTCCTGATCGGAAAGAACTTTGGGAAGAAGGTTGGGTTTGGGGAATTTGGCCTGAGAGCATTTGGCTTTCTCTACCGCAAGCCCCTAGCACAGGCGTAGAACAGCTGTGGAGCGGGTCTAAAATCCTTTAGGTCATCTCGTTGAAGGATTCCTTTGACAGACAAGCAAGTTAAAATGCAGTCGAGGGGACCCGGCCAGGCCTCTGGCATTTATTGGTGACCACACCACACTTGCAAGCCCACCTCTAAGCCATCTGCCGGCCCAGTCACACCCTGGCCCTCTTTGGACCTGTGCGCTCTGGAAGCTTCTGTAACCCGAGTTCTTTGCCATCCTCAGCCAGTCTGAGCTCCCGCTGACAGACAGAGAGATGGAGATCCTGAACAAGACAACCGGCATGTCACAGTCCACCGAGCTGCTCCCCGATTCTACTGACGAAGAGGTCGCGCCCCCCAAGCCCCCCTTACCCGGCATTCGGGTGGTGGATAATAGGTAATTCTACTTCCCTGGCACCTCCTCTGCTGATGACGTAATGTGGTGAAGGGGGGTAGAATGAGGTGGAAAGAAGACAGTGCCATTAGGGTAAGAAGTGGCTTTTGAGAGGCCTTGGAGTTCGGCCTTTCTCAGAGGGGCTTCTGGAAGACGGGGCCCAGCCCCAGCGCCCGCCCTCACCCACACTCCGGGAGCTCCTCACGCTTGCCTTTCGGCCTTAGCCCGGCGCACACCGGTCCAGTTTCTCACAGAAGGAACAGAAAGGGGTTTCTGCTCGCAGGGTTCTGGCGGGTCTGACGGGTTTGTGTTGGCAGAAGGGGAGCGGGGCGGGAGTTGCGAGTGTGAGAAGTGGCACGAAGTGTCTCGGTGGTGAAGAATGCTCCGCCTTGTGTCTGTTCAGTTTGGTTGGGCTGGGGGTCTGATGGGAATCTGATTCGCTGCAGCCCCCCGCCGGCGTTGCCGCCGAAGAAAAGGCAGTCGGCTCCATCCCCAACCCGCGTGGCCGTGGTGGCCCCCATGAGTCGAGCCACCAGCGGCTCCAGCTTGCCAGTCGGAATTAATAGGCAGGTAATGCGGCCCCATCGAGGAAGGCCAGCCAGCCTCTGGGTTGGGAATGTCTCCTCTGTCCCCTGCCGGCGCTCTCAGCCGCCGGAGTTTCTCTGCAGGATGAGGGGCAGGGAGGTGGGGGTGGGATAGGGGGAAGGATGGAGCCCAGGGCTCTGAGCACATCCCAGGGCTCCGAGCTCTGCCCGGGCCCTCCCCCACACACCCCAGCATTCCTGGAGGCTGCGTGCTGGCAGCCACCGGTGTGGCGTGGGCTGCTTACCTCAGAGGCTGGCCTCGCCCACGGGTTTTCCCAGTGACGGTAGATTCTTCTCCGAGTAAACATCCCGGTGCCCTCCCCTCCCGCCACCGGTTCTCAGAAGTGACTGCGTTGTTTTGTTTTTATGTTCGCACACGAGGACTTTGACGGGGACTGTTACGCCCAGAGGCGCCTGTCCGGAGGCAGCCACTCCTACGGGGGGGAGTCGCCCCGCCTGTCCCCCTGCAGCAGCATCGGCAAGCTCAGCAGGTCGGACGAGCAGCTGTCCTCCCTGGACCGGGACAGCGGGCAGTGCTCCCGGAACACAAGCTGTGAAACACTAGGTGAGCTGCGGCGCCGCCCCTCCGTCTCCTCGTCCGTCGCTTCCTCGGGGGCAGGCGGTGATGCCGGCCATGCAAAGCCGGGCCTCAGTTTCCCCCGTGCACGTGAGGGCACCCACACCTGGCCCTGGAGGAGGTTGAAAGCAGAGAAGTAGTAACGGTGTGGGAGAGGAAACCGAAAGAGGCTCCCGTGTCGCTGTCACCACGGCTGATCTGTCGCTGTGCGGTTTGACTCCCTGTGCCACAATTAGAGCCGTCTGTGCGCCAAGCTGTAAGCCAAGGCAGCCCGAGAGCTGCTGACAGGAGGGGGCCGCTGAGCGCTGCACCTCGTTGGTGCTAATGGCCGGCAGCGTGGGCCGGGGAGTCTGAGGGGCCGAGAGCATCAGCCTCCCTGTCTGTGACCTGGAGACCTCACTCCGGAGGGTTCTCCTTCAGACCGTAGTCGGATTGACAGCAAGGCTGCTTCGAGGCACATAGATCTCGGCAATATTAGGACCAGTGACTGCTGGAAATATCTGACTTTTTTTCATAAAAAGGGTTAGGAAATTGGGCACATTATGAGAAGGCAATTTGGTGGATTGATATATCACTATTAAAAGTCAATTGTGATCTATTGATCAGCAGACAAAATCCTAGACCATTTACATAGTTCAATGAAAGAAAAAAGAATTCGGGGCAGCGAGAGGGACTTCTAAGGAAATATATCAAATTGTAAGCAGATTACAGTTAGATTTCAGGACTTGGGGTGGTTTTTTACATTTGCCACATTTTCTCTAGTGACCATGCATTTTCTTTCCATTTTTTAATCCTCACCCAAGGGTATATTTTCTTATTTTAGGGAGAGAGAGAGAGAGAGAAACATCAATCAAGTTGCTTCTCCTATGCACACCACCTAGGGATCAAACCTAAAACCTAGGTATGTGCCCTGACCAGGAATTGAACCAGTGACCTTTCGGTTCATGAGACGGTTGCTCAACCAACGGAGCTACCCAGCCACGGAGCATTTTCTTTTTAACTCAGAAATTCAAAAAATACAGAAAAAAATAAAGGACAGTAGTCATATTCCCATCTGTTTGGTTGTTAGAAGCAAAGAGAAGAATGGAGAATATAAAAGGAAGCATGAGCCCTAACCGGTTTGGCTCACTCAATGGACAGTGCATCAACCTGCAGACTGAAGGGTCCCAGGTTCGATTCTGGTCAAGGGCATGTACCTTGGCTGCAGGCACATCCCCAGTGCAGGGGGCAGCTGATCGATGTCTCTCTCTCATCGATGTTTCTAGCTCTCTCCCTCTCCCTTCCTCTCTCTGGAAAATCAATAAAAAATATGTTAAAAAAAAAAAAAAAAGCACAGGCCTGTCTAGAAGAGACAGAGACACGTTTTTTGTCCCTCTGTACTGAACAGGATTGGGTGACAGCAGGGGGCGGGGTCCTTTCTTTCTGGGGGTCTGGTGGCTGACAGGTGTGTCTTTCCTGTTGTGAATGCAGATCATTATGATCCTGACTACGAGTTCCTCCAGCAAGACCTCTCCAACGCAGACCAGATACCTCAGCAAGTGGCCTGTAACCTCAGCCCGCTGCCCGAGTCCTTGGGCGAGTCCGGCTCCCCGTTCCTCGGCCATCCTTTCCAGTTGCCCCTTGGCAGCTGCCCCCAGCCCGACGGGCCCTTGGGCCCAGGGCAACCGACGGACACGCCGCCCGCCCTCCCCGAGAAGAAGCGGCGGAGCGCGGCCTCCCAGACCTCGGACAGCTCCGGCTGCGGCTCCCGCGTGTCCTACGAGCGGCACCCCTCCCAGTATGACAACATCTCCGAGGACGACCTGCAGAACCCCGCCCTGGGGCAGCCCGCCCCCTTCACACCCTTTGCTGCTATTCTCCCCTTCCAGCAAGGAGGCTCCTCAGCCTCTGTCGAATTTGTGGGGGACTTCACTGCGCCCGAGTCAGCGGGTGACCCAGAAAAACCGCCGCCTCTGCCAGAGAAGAAAAACAAACACAGTAAGCCTTGTTGAGCTGTCGGGAGGCTGTTTTGTAACCCGAAGTGGTGGTACGTTGTATGTAATTGGACCAGAACCAGACCTGGGCTCCTACGTTCGTAAGAGGTAGATAGAACACAGGTCCGTGGGCACTTCGGGGAGCCAGTCAGGTCAGCTCGGCACTGGGGATTGATGGTAGAGCCTGGCGAGCTGACCTCTTTACAGCTGCTGTGAAGTCTCCGGCCTGGTCTCCAGACATGTGCCCTCTCGTAGACAAAAGTCAGTTGACCTCCTGGCCTGAATACATGGTGACAGAGAGAAACGAGTGTGTGGCACTCAGGGCACCATGGCAGCAAGATGTGGGTGAGCAGGCAGGCACGTGACTTTCCGGAGAGTTCCTGAAGCCCCAGTGGCACTCTCTCAGGGTCCCTGAATGGACCAGGGAATATAATGCACTAGAGGCTCGATGCACGGAATTCATGCATGGGGCTCAGCCCGGCGGCAGCTGCCTCTTCTTCCGCCCCCAATCCGGAAGTTCATCTGGGCTAATTAGCTTTTATTATTATAAACGATGTCATTGGGGCCCAGGGGTGGGGCTGAAGTTTTGGTCATATTTTGAATATTTGTATTTGCTGTCATACTCCTAAGTAGAGTTGCACAGGGCATGGTCTTTCTGCTGGTTCCCGCTGCCCCTGCTGCCTGTCTGCCTCCCCATCCCTTCCCACTCGCCCGCACAGCTCTGCTGTTTTCCTTGGCAGCCTGCGGTCACCGTTCAGATGTGTGTGTGGCCACATCGGCCCCACGCAGGGTCCCCGGCCTCAGGTGCCACATCCAGCAGACGGCCTCTGCATTCCAGGTGCCCCAAGATTGGGCCCCTCTCAAACAAGAGGAGCTCTGGCCGGGTTAGCGCAGCAGGACTGACCCGGGGGCCAGGGGAAAGAGGGGCCCCCGAGGATGTAACGCATTCCCCGCTTTTCACTGGAAGTCACCAGCTCGTGTAATAGCCTGAGTGGTGTGCACGCCCCCCTCATCCCCCGCTGGAGGGGAGAGCTGGCTCTGTGAGGCTGGTGATGTCACTCCCATTGTCACTCCCATCTGCCGTGTAGGTGGGCTCGTTAGAAACCAGGGCTCTTAGGAGGAGGTGCAAATGGCAAGACCCGGCACACGACCTCCTTCCCCTCCCTCTGCCACCTCCCCTTGTCTTGAGCAGCATGCTGATTGGGATTCATCCCCTTCCCTTTCCTTTTCTGCAATCCTTTGAACCCAGGACTCAGGGCAGGATTGCATCTGCACAAACTGCCTGCGTGGTGCTGCCTGGCCGAGGAGCCAGGACCGCCCGCCCCTGCCAGCCTTCAGGACAGGTGCAGGTGGCAGTCCTGTGGGTGCGGAAAGGGAAGGAAGGGAGAGGTGGCCACTGTTTCCTCGGAACAAGCCGCTGTCCGGGATGTTTCCCGTTAACTTAGGCTTCGTTGTATCCATCCACGTCTCTAGCGCTTGTGCCTGAGAACCTTTCCACCCTGCCGAGCGCTTGCGGGGTCCGAGCTAAAGCTCCACATGCCTGCACCCCGCTCCTTGCTGGACCTGGCTGGAGGGGTGGCACGAGCTTCCGTCTTAGAGATGCAGAACCCGGAGCTCACAGGAGCGGAGCCTGCCCCAGATCCGGCTGCAGAGCAGGCTGTGCTCCCGGCACAGTACCCCGCTCCCACTCTGACAGGCAGAGTCCCTCCTTGCCGAGACCCCACTCAGGTGGTGACCCTGTGCAGCAGGTGGTTTTTCTGTGCCCTGTGAGAGGACCCCGAATTTATAGCTCTCTGAGGAGTGGTCCTTCCCTTCCCGAGGGGGCCCTCTGCCAGCTCCAGGCTGTGCCTCGTCACAGTCACTAAAGGGGAGGAAGTCACCATCCTTAGGTTTGCGCTGCCGGCAGACCTCAGCCTCATCCTTCAGGTGCTCTGATGTCCCCAGGGGGCCCAGTCCCTCTTGATGAGGGCAGCCCCACAGGGCCCTTGTGCCAGACCAGCTTCCTGTCTGCCCAGGGTCCGGGTGCCGCCGGATACCAGCCTGCCCAGGGGAGTGGGCTCTCCGACCCACCACCGGGCTGCCTGTGGCATGGACGGGCAGGGAGGGGCGTCACTGCTGTGCCCTGTGCTGTCACGTTAGGAGGTCGCGTCTCATCCAGGCTTCCCTGAGGCCAGTGGTGGGCAGACCCCTCTGTAGACCCCGGAGGAGGCGACTGTGCACAGCGCAGCCAGCGCTCGGGGAGGAGGCGGCTTTGCCTGCCCGCCTCTGACAACCAGTTCCACACGGCGCTTGTTGGAGCTAAGGCGCGTTCTTACTGGTCCTTTCAAATAAGGAAGGTGACTTTGAACCCCCCTCAGTGGAGGGGAGACACACCTAGAGAGCAGCCCGGTCTACCTTGACCCCGGGGAGGCAGAGGAGAGCATGGCCCTCCCGCTGCCTGTGTGCTGCTGTCCTCAGTGCAGGGCTGGGATCCTTGGTTTGCGGACTGGCTGGGGTCTCCAGTCAAGCCCCCGACTTTGGAGTTGTTTGAAAATACAAAATAAGCTTCCAGAGCTGTCCTTGCCACTTTTCCCTGGTGTCTGAATCTCGGCTCTGCCTGGCCGGTGCTCGTGGCACTGTGACGGGAACCAAGGGGAAGCACCGGCTCAGGATGGTGACTTGGATCTTTACCCCCCTCCCCCTCTTCGCCTGCCACACAGGGACTTCCGTTCCTTTTCTTCCAGCTCTCGCTGTCGCTTGAACTGCCCTTAGCGTGTGTGCAGCCAGCTCCGGAGTGAATTTCTTAGTGCGTCCCGGGGCAAAGGCGCATAACAGCGCCTTCCCTGCAAACATGGCTCCCACATGCGTAGAGCATAGCCTAGCACCTGGCGCTCCCCAGCTGCCTGGCGAGGGGAGAGGTGCTGCAGGGTTTTGGGCTGCCTGACCCAGACTTGCTGTGGGAGTGTCACCTGCGGGATCGGGACACAGAGGTGGACGGGGACAGGAGACAGGGCTTTTGCTACAACCCGCCTTCATGGCTTCGTAAGGTTGCCAGGTGTCTGCACGGCTGTTCCAAACAGCCGCTTCTCCCAGAATCCTCTGGAGTCCTCACAACGGCCTGGCTCTGCGGGCGGGGCTCAGATCACTAACGCCGAGAGGGGGAGCACAGTACGTGGGCGCCCCTGATGAGTCCTCGGGCTCCGCACCTGCCTCCAGAGAAGGTGCCTCCGAGGATGAGGTCACTGGGATGTGACAGCTGAGCTCTTTGTTCTCTGACGTCTCACCTCCTGCTCGGTGCGAGCCCTGCTGTTGTCTGCTGGGAGGTGTCTGTGGGCGCTGAGAGCCTGCCCGTGTGTGCCGGCAGCTCCACCAAGGGGTAGCAGCGAGGTGTCGGATGGCGGCAGTGGCAAGGGCTGGGGTTTCCCAGAGGATTGTTGGGGGAGGGTGCATGCAGCTGAATCTGAGCCCTTTTCTCCTTCTCCCCAGGGATTGTCTCTAGCCTCTCAGCCGGAAGGGGGGAGTAGGGTGGCATTGCTGTGTTTCTTACACACCCCGTGGGTGCATTACAAGTTCCACCCCAGGCTTAGCCTGGTAGTGCTGAGGGCCACGTGTTCCATTCATTCCTTCATTCGACAAATGCCGCAGACACCTACTGTGTGTCGGCCACTAGTGACACGGCCGCTCTGGCTGGAGTGAGAGGCAGCAATGTGGTGGCATCTGCTGTGAAATGCGCCATGAACCAGACCTCTCAGCACCTCACCCCCCACCCCACCCCCACCCCCGTGAATAACCTCAGCAGCCCCGGTCTTCACAGCTGCAGGCCCCAGGCCTCTGTGGGTCCTGCCCATGCACACAGCCCCCCCCTCCTGGTGGAGGGCTCATCTCCTGCCCTGTCCCCTGGACAGCTGGGCGCTGCCCTCCTGGACCCCGGACCCCTTGTCCGGCCTGTGCCCCCTGTGTGGAGGGCTCCTCGCCATCTCACAGAGCTCATCCATATTCCAGACAGGCAGCCCCTTGCCACCCCTTCTCAGTCCTCCACAGCCCGGGTGCCGTTTCCTGGCGGCGTGAGCCCCAAGGGCAGGTGATTTGTTTTGTTGGCCCCTCTAGTGCCTGACAATAGTAGGTGTTCAGTAAAAGTCTGTGAATGATAAGGCCCCCAGTAGCCCTGACCCCTGACCCCCGGGAGGAGAGCTAAGGAGAGGAATGAGGGGAAGGCGGCTGCTGTGTGAGCAGGGCTGGGGGAGCTGCGTTCAGCTGGGCGCAGAGGGCGGCGGGGGCAGCGGCAGCGCAGGGGGGCAGTGGTGCAGTCCCGGAGGGTGTCCCGGAACTGAAAGAAGACAGCAGAGCTGGGCTGTGGGTGGACGGCTGTGCTGCCCCGAGAGCTCCTCCCCATGGTGCCCCTCGAATGCCTGGAAATCTAGGGGCTCTGCAGCCAGGGGCCCAGCACCCCAATGTGCTCGGTAAAAATGGGCTTTAGTTTTTACAGCCGTTCGAGGCTCACGGCAGCGCTGAGCAGAAAGTAGAGAGTTCCCGTCGACCCCTGCCTCCCAGGCTGTCCCCTGTCACCTTCTCCACCAGAAGCCCCGTTGGTGACACCAGTGAACCTGCGCTGCCGTATCTTTGCCGCCCCGAGCCCACAGCTGGGGGCTTCTTTTGGGGTCCATTCGCTCGGCATGTGCCCCCATGTCACACAGAGTGGTCTCCCTGCCCCGCTGCTGGGAGAGGGGCCTCCTGCAGCCGCCCCGGTGCCGGAACCAGGCCGCCGCTCTCTGTCCGCAGTGCTGGCCTACATGCAGCTGCTCGAGGACTACTCGGAGCCGCAGCCGTCCGTGTTCTACCAGACGCCGCAGAACGAGCACGTGTACCAGCAGAAGAACAAGCTGCTCATGGAGGTGTACGGCTTCAACGACTCCTTCAGCGCCGCCGACCCGCCCGACCTGGCGCCGCCCCCCGCCCTCCCGCCCAAGCAGCGGCAGCTGGTAAGCCGCCCCTCCAGCCCCCTCCCCGCTGCCAGGGCGGCGGGCCTCCAGGAACCAGAAGCTCCTCCTCCTCCTCCCCTTCCTCCTCCTCCTCCTCCTTCTCCTCCTCCTTCTCTTCCCCCCCCTCCTCCTCCCCTTCCTCCTCCTCCTCCTCCTCCTCCTCCTCCTCCTCCGGGCAGGGGCCTGGGCTGGCGTGGAACCCGCCATCTCTCACTTCCCCTCAGCAGCTCCCCTGCAGCCTGTCTCCTGCTCCGCTGCCCCCCACCCGGGCTGGGGGTTCCTTTCTTCCCCGAGCAGCCCCTGCAGCCGGGACTGGCTGGGACTCAGAATGTGTGCTCTCTCCGCTGACAGTCTCCTGCCTCTTTCTCTCTCTTCTTTGGCTCCAGTATAGACCCCCAGGAAAAAGGGACTCAGAGCACAGGGCCGGGTCTGTGGAGGGCCACCTGCGGCCCTGACTTACATAATGGGCCTCACGAGACAGACTGGCCCTCCCAGTGACAGGGTGGCTTTAACAGGGCCACGCTGTCGGGCGTGGCGCCTTCCTCCTCTAAGAGCACCTGTGTGAGGCTCCACGCAGGCCACGGACCCCGCTCCGCACGGGCAGGCTGTTCTGGCAGCCGCTGGGCCAGGAGGAGAGCACATGGCAGTGCCTGCTCGTGCCTCTAACCTTCTCCTAGCGGCCAGGTTACTAGCCAAGCAGGCGCTGGTCAAGTGCCAGGACCCACGCATCCTGCCCAGCCCTGCTGTCCAGAAGAGCCACCCGCAAAGGGCGTTCTGGGGCTTTCAGAGCTGCACGTGCTGCTCGGCCCATATGCCGGCCTGTCTGGTAGTGTTTTAACAAAGAGAGGGCCGGGGTGACCAGCTGGCCATCCTCTGTCCATCGCCAGAGGCCCTACGCTGCTGCCTGACTTTTCTGGGCAGCAGCTGGCAATGGTCAGACAGAGGTCCCCGGGTCACTCCTCCCAGCCACGTGGGGCTCGGCAGTTCTGTGCTCGGGGCTCGAACCCACACCCAGCCCTGGGAGTTCCCCGGCCTTCCCAGTTTAGGAGGCTCTGGGCAGCCAGCCAGAACCACAGCCAGCATTCTGAGAAACAGCCAGTCTAGTGGAGGCAAGGCCCAGCTTGGAATCGGGAGTCCTGGGTTCTAGTCCTGCCGTTCACTAGCCACGATCACAGGTTGTGCTCAGAGCCCCAGTTCCTTGCTGGTCTGCCCACCCCACGGTGCTGAACATGCCGGAACACGAATGTCAATTGCTCTGAAACCCTTCCAGGAAGGGAACTTCTCCACAGAAACAAGCACTGCCCCAGAGACCCCTCACCTAAATGTTTGCTGAGACGTCTGGGCCAGATGTCAGTGAGACGTGAAACCCGGCCCTCTGCGGTGTCCACAGGTGCCGGGCACTTCCTTGGGCATCCTCTCTGTACCGTAGGGCTGTAGGCCTCCAAGGCTTGGGGACAGCCCCTAATGAGCATGCTAGGAGCCAGCCTGTCCGAGAGCTCCCCAACCTCGTCACACTGGCAGGGTGTCAGGAGGGGAGCCCCGAGAGAGTCTGGCAGGGTCGGGAGCTAGGGAGTCTCCACGAGAGCACCTCCACACACAGGGCTTTTGTGTGCTTTCACACGACCCTCCCCCACCCATCACCCCGCTTCCAGTAACCTGAGGCTGGGAGCTGGAGACTTCCGCATAGCCCACCCCTAGAAGCCAAAAGTTGGGGACAGCTCCAGGCACCCTGTGTGGCGCCCTCTGCAGGCTGCTCAGCACTCCCTCTCTCACATGCAGACCCAGAAAGTGTTACCCCCTTTACCAGCAAAAATGGGGGTAGTAAGTACTCGGGCCTGTTGGCACACGTCCGCTGCGGAAGGCACGGTTCTGAGTGCTTCACCCTGCGAGTGTGTCCCTCTTCCCAGAGGGAAAGCCTGAGGCCAGGGAGCTCTGAGTAACCGAGGCCTTCCTCAGAGGCAGGGCCGGGCCCAAACCCAGGCAGCCACGCCCTCGGTCCGCCCGCCGCTGAGGTGAGAAGACCGTGGTCTGCACCCCCAAGGAGGGCTGGGGCCCTGAGAAAGCGGGACTCAAACCACTAGGCCTCTCTGCCCCTCGCCACCATTCCGGGGACACAGTGTGTGACCGTCCGCTTTAAATCTGTCGTAAGGGAGTGAAGGGGGCCCAGGAGCCTCGGCAGCCGTCTCTGACCCCAAACTGAGCCAAGGAGCCATCCCTCTCCAGAAGGTCCGAGCGCAGGGGGGTTGCAGCGTGCTGGGCCTGGGTCATACCTGCCTGACTGTTCTCTGCTTCTCTCCCTCCTCCCACCTTCCCTCTCGCCCCTCCACCCAGCAGGCCTCTTACGCTGCTTCTTCCTTCTCCTCTGTCTCCTACTGTGTCCAGCAAACTAAAGTGGCCTTCACCCCCGAGGACAGCAGTGCCACTCAGGGCATCAGTGTGTCCGTCTCTAACTCCTTTCTCAGCCGGCATGGCAACTTGCCCGTGCCCTCGGTGAGTGCTCCCTGCCGCTCTCGGCGCGGCACCCGGTGGTGTGACCTTCCGTTTGTAGCCTGTGCCCTCCGACGTGTGTGCCGCTGCTCGTCGCCGCCTGTGCCTTCTGCAGGTGCCCGCACCGGATGGGGTAGGGCATCCGGGGGCGGTCTCTGTGCTGGGGGACTGTGTGAATGGGGAGGGGTGTGGGGGGGGTGGCGCCCTTTGTGTCACTCAGCATCACCAGCAGAGACGTCTGGCCTTTTTGTGCAGACCTCCCTTGGCCAGCCCTGCACGCGTCCTGTGGCCCCACGGGCATATTCCTCCCAAAGGGAGCAAAGCCCAGGGGAGAGGCGCTGCCAGGGCAGGAGGGCGTTGCAGCTGGAGGCTGTGTCCCCATCAGCTTTGCTGGGTAACAAACTACCCCAAACGTCGTGGCTTCCAGCAGCAGCGACCGTTTCTCGTTGCTGAGAACACAGGTTGGCAGGGCGATGGTGCTGATCTGGCCCGGGCTGGCTTTGGCTGGACTTGCTCGCATCCCCGGAGCCTCAGCTGGGACAGCTGGCTGCCCGCCATCCGCGCCAGCCTCCGCCTCCGCAGGCCGGCCGGGGCTTGTTCGGGCAGCTGGCAGGCTTCCCGGGGAGCGAACGGAAGCTGGGAGGTATCTTAAGGCCGGGCTCAGAGTTGGCCCTCCGCCACTTCCCCTGCATTCTCCGTGCAGCCACCAGGCCGGCCCGGATTCCCGGAACGGGGACGTGGATGTGCCTCTGGTGGCAGTTGCCGGCAGAGGGGATATTTGCAGCCATTTTTTAAAATAGCATCCAGTATCCTTCCGAAACTTCGGGACACCGGCTCCTCAGGAAGCATAGAGTTTTCTTTCACTGGACTCTGCATCTGTCCAGAACCCCAACAGCCGCCGTTCCCCTTTAAGCTGTGTCCGTGAAATGGGGGGCGGGGGGCTGGGGGCCAGGACAGACTTAGGGAAGGAGCCACATGGGGGTCCCTGCGCGCTTTGTCCATCCTCCAGGCCTCAGTCCCTCCCTATGTGAGGATTGAGCACAGTCACAGGAAACTGCCGTGAGCTTTGGAAGAGCTAGCTTCCTGCTGCGCTGGTGCTCAGAGCTGGGCTAATGCCCGAACCTGCTGGACTGCCCGCTCCTCTAAATGCGGAGCCCGGGCCTTTCAGAGGCCTAGCCCAGCTCGGGGTCCGGTGTGGCGGCTCCCGGGCTGCTTTGCTGGCCCCATCCAGGGCCTGTCGTGAGGACCGTGGGTGCATTCTTCCTCTGGGTGCCGGGGCCGAGCTCGCAGAGCCCTCCACATCCCTGCACTTGCCATGGAGAGGGGACCCCCCCGCCCCCGGCCTGGCCCGTGCACAGACGCCCTCTGTTTCTGTAGCAGGCGCTCTGGCAGGCTCCTTTCACAGATCGTGCAAAACTTGGCTCCCAGACAATCCCAGCTCTTGACTGCATTTCCCTCTATGAACAGAAAGTGAGTGTGAATTAGCCTAAGAGTGTCTACAATGTCCCTTCTGAGCGTTACGGGGCTGTCAATGCCCCGGACTGTTGCTGGAGCGTGGAAGAAAATAGGAGGGTGTTTTAAGAGGGGGTCCGAGGGAGGCTGGGGCACCCAGCACCAAATATACTAGGTGCTCCGTACCAGCTCCACCGAAGGGCCCAAGGGAGTGAGCTCATGAAGGGGTTTGTTTTGTGGAAGGAAGCCCCCTCCCCCGCTCCCCCTCCAGGCGCCAGAGCCGTGGGTCATGGCCTGAGTGTTTGGAACACTCTTCATGTGTCCTCTCCGCTCCGAGAGGTGCCAGGCAGCAGAGAGCGGGCACTGCTCAAGAGTGGCCTTTATTCCCGGATTTCTTCAGCCCCGGCCACCAGTCCCGTGTGGCACTCCAAAGGGCGCCACTTGGAACACAGCGTGGCCCGATCTGAAGGCAGCTCACACTGTCCTTGGCCCAGAGAACTGCCACTTCTACCAGAAGATTCTAACCAGCACAAACCACTTTGCCAAGGGAACGTGCAGACCGTAAACCTGTATCGACTGATTTAAATGGAGGTGGGCGCCGGAAACGCATGGCTGTTCCCCCTTCCGGGGACCCCCGAGCACCGGCCTCTCCTGGCGTGGGCTGGGCAGCAGGAAGGGCCCCGAGGCTGCAGGACAGCGCCGTCATCCTCGTGGGTTAAAGGGGAAGCACATGTAATTTAGTACAGGACGCCCGGCCAGCATTTGATGAAGAGAGGTGTTACAGCCGTTCATCACATTAAGAGGTCGCTGCTTCCTTTTGGGTGCAGTCCCAGCTGCTTTTCCCCAAGGCTGTGAGATTGGGGCCTGGACTTGCAAGCCTGGTGCATCGCTCGGGCGGAACAGCGAGTGGCAGGCGCTCCGTGATGCTGACCCAACCAGAGGCCTTGCTTCGCCCCCAGTCTGAGCCCTGACCACGGAGCCTGCAGGTCTCTCCCGGCCCCGTCTCCCTGCTCCCCGGCCTCTCATCGGAGCAAGCACTGCTGACTCTCACAGGACGGCCTGTCTGTTCCCATGAATCAGGGGCCCTGGCCGCAGGCTGTGGCCAAAACCTCTTTCTTCCTCATTTCCTCTGCTGACCCAGGCGCTTTGGCTGCCAGCTGTCCTGAGTCTAACAAGTACTTCCTGTCTGCTGGGCTCCGTGGGGTGCTCGCCCGGGGCCTTAACGCCTTCCTGCCAAATCCCCTGCTTGTGTGGCCAGCAGTGCCTCTCATGTGTGAGTGAAGTGTGAAGTCGACTGCATCCCATGGGGAGCCTCAACGTGGCCTCGGGGAAGGAGGCGCATGCAGACCACCCTCAGGGTTTCCGAGACCCTCAGGGACCACCTGAGCTGCCTCTTCCATTAATGCTCAAGCCCTTTGGTGATCCATGCCCTTGGACCAGCTTCGGACACGGTGCTGCAGGTGACTCCTGACGCCATGACAGTTTGCAGGTGCCGCCTGGTCCTCAGAAAGGTGATGTGGGACATGAGCCCTAAGGCGTCTGTCCACACACTCTTGCCTCGACGCTCATGTTCTCCAGTGGCCTGTCGCCCTGTTAGGCCCTCTTGCCGCTCTGGGATGGACACTTGTCCACATTGCAGAGATGCAGACGCTAGATGCAGATGCTAGAATCAAGAAGCCGCACCATTTACTCAGAGCCAGCCGAAAGCAAGAGCTAAGTTTGGACCCGGATCTCTATCGTGAGAAAGAGTGTTGAGTTGACATTGACACAGCGCTGATTTGCAGTTAATACGGAGACCTGGGTGGGTGAAGTGACAGGAAAGTCCACATGTCGGTTGCCACGCATTGGTGGTGCTCTCCCTCTTGGAGCACGCCCGCACCTCCTTCCCTCTCAGCAGCGTCTCCTGACCTCAGAGGGTCCTCGAGAGACTTGCATCCAGGGGAGCAGTGGGCAGCGGCTTCTTGATTCTACCGCTGATCCCGCCTCCAAGGCCCCCTTCTCTCTGACTGCTCAGTGCACCAAAGCAGCCCCGCCTGCACCCTCCTGCTGCTTCGGTCCCAAGCCCTTCATTGCCCCTCTCCCCAGCTTTAACGGAACCTCAAAACCAAAAGGACAGAAGAGGGCTTCGTGTACATGCGTGTGCTCCAGGCTGTGAATGGGGCTCTAGCAATAGGTGGAAGTTAGGGCCCCTGCGTGCTGTTCACATCCAAACCGAGGGAAATGGTTCAGTCAGATTTCTGCAAGTGAATGCAGGTCCTTTTCTAAACAGTAGTCAACCCTCCTGTGAGGAGTGCTGCCATTGAGGCCAGTCTTCAGTGACTGCAGAGCGCCCTCCAGTGTGTTGGAGGGTTTTGCACAAATACAAATAGCTGTGAAACCAACATGTCATGTTTTCAAGGAAGATCTTGTGATTCAGGTTGCAAAACTCTGTCAGATGAGAAGAAAAGTGCTAGGTCTCTACTCTTACCTGTCCCACTACCTGAAATTCTCCCGTGCAAACGGATTTTGTCCTCTTACATCCTTTATTGTAAAATCCACGTCAGAATTTTCCAGTGCTTTTAAAAAATAGACTCCAAGATGTTTGTTTAAAAACAGAGATGTGTGCTAACCCACCATGCCTCTGAAGCTGCCTTTCTCTGTTGGATGAAGGCAGTGGGCCCACCAGGGCCTCCTGTGCCAGGCAGAGGGTCTGCAGGTGCTCGCCAGCCTCAGCATCTTTCCTTATGGAGAGGGGAGTTGTCATAAATGAACACGGGGCATCTGGGACCGTGCCCCATGGCCTCAGGCAGACCCAGGGGACGGCCTTTGCAGACGTGGAGTTAATCAGGACCAGGAAGGAGAGCGGAGAAGAAGCCAGCCCTCCTCCCCGCAGCCTCCCCCCTGAGTTACAAGCAGTGTCACCAAGGGTCCTTCCTGGTGACCCAGACGGGAGCGATCGCATCCCATCCCTGAGGACCAGGTGCTACAGCCGCAAGGGGGCTTCTTCCAAGGAAAGTAACTCGGGCCCGCGCTGTGTGGACACTCGGGGTCCCCGCCCGAAGGAGGCGTGCGCAGAGCCAGCGGCCAGTGCCGAGCTGCGTCCCGGGGAGAAAGCCCAGCCCACCCTGCACTGCGTCCTCAGTGTTTCTCACA